>JAGFMF010011412.1:2127395-2159473 GCA_019455555.1 Galemys pyrenaicus
AATTATAACCAAAAGTAAACAACAACAACAACAACAAAAATTTAATAAGACCAAAAAGCCGGGATAAACCAAAGGGACCATGGGGGAGGGGAGGGGAAGTGGGGAGGGCAAAGATGGGGAAGATGCCAGAGGGTGCACAAGGGACTGAGGTGATGGTGCACGGGTGAAATGGTGGTGGGTACCCCCTGGGGACTACAAATGATGTCAAATATAACTAATAATAATAAAAAAAAAAGAAGTTGCTGCAGCTCAAACATCTGCTAAACTGTGCTCTCAAATTTTTGAGTTTTCTATTAAATGGTGGTTCATCAGAGAAACTAACTCTTGCAGTCAAGCAAGGTATTGTTTTCTAAAGATGAACTATTGACACTCTGTAGCCTATCTGAGAGGCACTCTGTAACAGATACCAGTAGATGAAAATTCTAGTTAATGTAAGAGATTTCCAAAGAAGTCAGAAGGGAAAGAAAGTCAATTTTTTCTTCTCAGGAAAATGGAAAATGAGTCAGGAAATTCTGAGAAAAGATAACATTGCATGCATCGGGATTTGTCATTCTAGTCAGGAGCTCTGTTACATGATAATCATGCTTTCTGCTCTTGCCACTTTCAAAGGAGAAATTAAAAGCAAATGCCAGAAAAGCCAGAACACCATTCAATGAAGCTGAGGGAGCAACCAGCTATGGCAGTGGAGGGCAAAGTTCTCTAAAAAAAATTTGCTCCAATTGTACCTGAGATTTTGGAGCTAAAGAGAAAGTTATCTCCACCAAAGAAATGAGTTAAGACGAGCCACAAGAAATGGTTCTAATCAGTCCAGGAAGATAAAGGCATTGCCAGTCATTGGTTGATAACAATTAATTAATTCATTTCCAAAGTAATAAATCATAACTAAGTGAACTTTTACAAAATATTTTTGGAGTTTTTAAAGTTTATTTAAAATCTTAATATCATTATGTAATCTTGAGGTGAACTGAAAAGACAGTTACCTACTTCATCTATGGCCTTAAGGCAGATCCTTGAATGAAATAAGCAAAGTTCAATCTATATGATCATCAGTTTCATTTTGGGAATAATTCCGCTTTTTAATCACCAGTCTGAGTTCATCTCTGAAATCATGTTCATTCATTTTGCTTTGTTAACAAACACTTTCTTGACTCTCCAACAAAGCATTTATCCACTGGTTAGAGGAAACCACAATCACATTACATTTGCTGTATTCCAGCTATTGACAGTGGTGGGGAAACAGCAAACTCACAAAATTAAGTAAGTCAAAAAGCACTTGTACAAATTTAAGTAAAATTTCTCTTGAATAAAACAAGAGAATAGATACCACAAAATATTCATTTTTATTTCACTGTGGTTTTAATGATCTATTGCCATTCTTTTCAATTCAGTGTCAGGACATGCTGATGATTATGCTAAGGGAGGCTGCTCTGTTCTTGGATGGGAGCATGGCCTCATTAACTGCAGAATAATCTTATAGAGTGACTTAAACATGTCTAATGACCCTAGCTGAGTCTGGGAAACCTCTGTCAGTAAAATCAGAAGGACCCAGGGCCTGAGACCGATTCTCAGCCTGCCTCCAGCCCTCAGTAAGCGTGGTCCAGGAGGACACTGTTCCCTGGAAAGGCGGCCAAGCCCCAAGGTGTGGACCCAGGAACTGTCAGCTGTGGCTTCAGGGGTTAACTTCCTGGTACCTGCACAGCCTTGTTCTGATTTCACTTAAAATAAAAAGCCACAACATTTTTTAAAAGATAGGGATGAAAAGGAAATATCCGTATAAAGACCTGGAAGACACAACAACAGTGAAGAATTACTAATATAAAAAATACAAGCTTACTATAAAAGTGTTTAAAGTATGGGGTGGGTATAAATAGATGACAGGTATTAATAAAACAGATTAGAAAGTGAACAAATATATCCACATGTATATGACATGCAGGTTCCAACAAGGATGCAGACACATTACATGAATAAAGTACAGTCTTTCCAACCAGTGCTATGGAAATCGTTGGCTATCAATATTTAGAATAACAAATAAATAACGATTTTATCTATACTTTATAGTAGATGCAAAAAAAAAATAAGCTTGACAGATCATAATAAGCCAAAGGGCAAATTTCATAAAACCCACATGGCCTTGACTTAGGCAGAAACTTCTTAGCTGTAACACCAAAAGAACAAATTGATGAAGACATCATCGAAATGAAATGTTTCTGCTCCTTTAATAGAAAAGACAAATCATAGGCTTGGAGAAAATACTTGCAAATGATACATCTTAAAAAAGACTTGCTTCCAGTCTATTTAAAGAACTCAAACTGAAAAATTAATATATTAATCAATTCTGATCATTAATGGATTTTCCCATATGAGAGTAAAAATGTTAAGTCACAGAGTCAAGAAGAGCTACTGTAACTCATAAAATTAAAAGAGCTCATCTCCACGATATAAGAAGAGTTTTTAGGAAGAAAAAGATAGGCCATTAGTAGAGAAGGGTAAACATGAAAGCACGTCACAAGACAGTATCTCAATGTTGAACACACAAGAAAATAGGAATCAGGAAATTGCCTATTCATGTCATAATGAAAATGTTAAATAACCATCTGACATAATACTGAAAATATAAAGTTATGGTTCAAGGGGCCATTAGGTAAAATGTATATTTTCACAATAAAATAGAAAAATATTGGAATAATTTAATAAATTAACATATGCACATATTTATGACCCAGCAAGATTATTTTATGTAAAACATATTTATAACGTTATAATTATATGCATAGATTGTTATAGTATAATAAATGTAATATTTATATTATCAAAATATAAAATATACTATATCTGTTTTGTCTCTCCAGCCAGACCATGAAGTCATAAGCAGGAGCGGTTCATTCATCCTTGGGTCCAAAGGACCAGCCCAATCTATTGCACGAGGCACCCAGCACATTTTACTTCAAATGAACTAAGTGTGCTTAGAGCAGGCATTAAACAAGAAATCAAAGTAACACATCTTTAAGGTGGAAAATGCATGCAGAATGGTTTATAATCAAGTTACACCTAAGTGCGAGGATTTGTTTTTAAGGTTTCATCGCATTTATTGCTAATACAAAAAAGAGAGAGAAAAGGATGTCAGTTTCAAATTATTCATTTCTTTTTATTTAAGTAGACCCAAAATATTTGGAAACATTGCTGGCAGTTAGTTATTCCAGGTTGCTGTATTCCAAGGTTCAACATATGTAAGTATGCTTGTTTTACAAGCAGTGGCATTTATGTTTTAATGAGTTGGGTAGTCAAGACCAGTTTTCCCCTCCTGTTAGAGTGAGGGGAGAAGGCACACATCAGTGCAACCCTAGAATGGATGAGGAGAGAGCACATCAGACCTAGACAGGAGACCGAGACCAGGAATGCGGGGAGCGGTGAGTCAATGTCACCAAGAAGGAAGGGTTGACTGAGTGCAGCGGGTGGCGGGCGGTTCCCCTCTGCTTTCCCTCAGCCGATGCTGCTCCCTAGGCAATGGGGCTCCGGGTCCAAGCACCATGCCTCATTACACACCTACAAACCGAGCAGCACAGCAGCTCCAAGTTCCAGCACATGGTTCTTTAACGTTGAACCAATAAAATAATCTGCGAAATCCCTTGTTATTATTCATAATAGGATTCCTCCCATATTAGCAAAGTCAAATAGGAGTATAAAATGATGCTGCCTTTGTGGCACAAAATGGTCAGGAAAACTTTGCGAAGACATGACAATTTGGGAAAACACAAATACGAATTCCATTTTTTTTAACAAAAACAAACTGGTGAAGTACACGCCGTGTTCATCGGAGCTCTGCGTGTGGGCTGTATTTATACTCTCCAGCAGATTCAATATTGAGTCCAAAAGAAATCACGCTCATAATTTCAGCAACATGAAAAGCACATTAAAAAACATGTTCACTGTTTAAAATGGAGGAATTAATTTTAGCTCCAATTTCCCAAAATGCTTTTTTCAAAAATCAAACTTTGAAATAGACCAAGCAAATGGAGATTCTTCTCACAAAGTTACATGTTTGTAAAACACAGTGAAATGAGAAGCACCAATGCAATTTCCATGTCACCAGACCTACTCTGGAGCTGCCCTCCCCACCCACCCCAGCAATAACATTTATATTTTCACCTTTATGTGCATGTATTTCATAGCATTGTATCTACAATTCAGCTGCATGCTTATGAGTCTGCAACACACGTTTACCATTACCCTCCCCCCTCCACACACAAACACAAGAGAAAATAAAATGGAACTCAACCTCGCCCCCATCCAAGGGTGCTTTTCTTTCCAGCGATCCCACATGTCTGAGTTGCGGGCAGCGGCCAAGGGCTCGGGCACCCTTAGCAAAAGGCCACCTCTTCCAAGAAGACACCTGATTGGGGAGGGGCGTGGCCTGGCAGGTAGAGCAGCCAGCCCTGGCCTCCTCCCTGCCTGAGTAGCCCTCTTCTCTCCCTAGCCCCTTTGTGTGAAGGTGCTTTAATGAAAAGGGGGTGGGATGGACTTGGAAAGAGAAGGAGAAGATGAGCAAGAGTCAGGATTTCTGTGATGTCACAGGAGTGGCCTGGCAGTCACTGACGCTCTAACCATTTCTGACAAGACATGAAAATTCTTCCTCTGCCACCAAAGTCCAGAAGGGATGCTCAAGTCTTTCCATTCAGCAGTTTTTCCAGGCAGGTCTCCACACATCACATGGCTTTTTTTTTTTTTTTAAACAGTAAGCTGACTCAGATGCATAGGCAGTTTTCTGACTCACTTTTCTCTTCCTTCTTTTTCTCTTTAACTCCTGGATGCCTGAAAATATATTTCCCCTTAGCTTTTCTCAAGTATGTGGGGAAATAACTTTAAAGGTCCAATTTGTGATCTCTAATTGCTCAGAAGGATGCAAATAAGCACCCTTGGGAGGACAATAAGGAAATAAGAATAACACGAAAAGCATTTTCTCAAAGTTTGATTAGAGACAGGGCTTCAGGCAGGTAGCAACTGACGCTTCTTTGGACCTGTAGTCTTTCTTCCCCCTCACTTTCCACCCAGCTACTCTGTAGTCCTTTTTCTAATTTGGGCACTGCAGGTGCAAAGTACCTATGTGCGTACACACACACACACACACACACACACACCTTATTTACATGTCTACATATGTACATACATACAGTCATCCCCACATATCTGCAGGGGTTTTGTTCCAGGAAGGTCCTGTATCCTAAAATCTGTGAATGCTCAAGTCTTTTTTTATAAAATGTCATAGCACACAACCTATGCCCATCCTCCATTATATTTTCATCACCTCTAGATTTCTTACAATATCAAATGCAATATAAATATGGTATAAATAATTATTACACTGTATTTTCTAGGAAATAATAACAAAGAAAAAAGTCTATGCTCCAGTACAGACGCAATCAACACAAGCATAACTATAGGGCATGCATTTCCCATCTGGGCTTGGTTGAACTTGGGAGACTTGGAGCCCACAGACAGGGAGTCTAGCGGCATAATGAACCTACTGTGCACGCACTCTGTAGAGCTGACATACAGTTCATGGACTGGTATAGCTATCCCAACTGTTAAACTGTTCAACTCAAAGGCATCATTATCAATTTGGAAACAGAGAAGCCCTGTCCCCTAAGTCCAGAAATCATTCAATGGTGTAATGTCCATGAAGACAGGTGACCAGGCCAGGGAATGGAGCTGGCACAGAACCACCCAGAGACCAGCACTGATGTGACAGTGGAGCAGCCCTTCACTGGGGGTGAAGACACCAACTCCACATTTCCATGCACACAGATACATGTCCAGCTGGGCTCAGGGGCCTGATGCTCATCAATGCAGTGACGGCCTTTAGAATAAAGTGATGTGTCCCTGTTTCAAATCATGGTTCACACAAAACCAAGCTAGATAAGCCATGCCATGCCAAGTGCAAATCAACGAATGATTTGGAAATTGTTGGAATCATCTGATGAATAATGTGCCCTCTAACTTGTAGCAATTGATAGGAAGTTATAGATAGCTTGGAGAATAAAACATTTTTAAATGCTGAATTATATATTTCTTTATATTTCCTCAAGGGCAAATACTTTCATCATCAACTTGCTACATGCAAGTGCATGTGTGTGTTTATAGACACTTAGAAAAAGTTAGAGAAAGACACAGCAGAAAACAATAAAGGGGAGTTACCGCTCTGGGTAGGAAAAGTGATATTTGGGGGGCAATATATTTATAGAGGAAATTTTCAGTTTTTCTCTAGCTTATCTATTCCTTAAGAATAACACACGTTATTTTTGTAATTAAGACACTCTTTTGTAATACACACATATAAACAAGCATTCAAATCTCTAGAATTAGTCCAGAAGACCTAATGATGGTAGTGGATTATCAGTGTCTTTAACGGCCAATTGAAATGCTAGAGGATTAAACTGCTGGAGTGGTCCAGTGCATAGGCCCCCTGATTCCAGAACCCTCCAGGTGGAGAGACAATGCTAGGCGAGGTGCCAAGGTCTCAAGTCCACACCTGAAGTCTTAAGCAAGGGGGCTGCTGAGAAGGGGCCAGAGTTAAGAGGTCAATTTTGGGGAACCTTTAAAAGGGAACAGAATATGTGGACTTACTCTTTTTCATCAGAGCTGCAGCTGAAAGCAGATGCCCACCCTGTTTGCTCCCAGACCATCGTTCATAACTGAACCTTCCCCCTTGTCCTGCTACTTCTCCTCCTCCCTGTACTCTGATGGTTAGAATAAATCATTCATTCCCTTTTTGCTGCCCCATAATTTGTTTGCACTTCTGGTGGGAGGTGGCCAGACCCAGAACCGGCCAGAGAGGACCTGACCTGGCGACAGTCTTTAGACCCTCTGCCCATTAACAAAAAATAAGGTCATAGGGAGAAAAAGAGGCATTCAGGGATCAAGTGCAGTGTTGGAAGGTTTAAAAACCAAGTGAAATGAACACAGGAAGACAGGGAGCAAAAACCTGCCACCCAAAATGTCTTTTTTGGCAAAAGCCTGCTTTCAGGGAGAAGTTCTGAAGGCGGGATTAGAAGCCACTTTTGATATTTATATCTAACCTTCCTTCTGTAATGGTCTATTCCAAGAAGACTTATTAGTCCCTTTATTTTTTTCCAGTGGAGAAGGCAGGAATACCAGTGCTCTCCTTAGTATACACCTTGAATTTCCCCATCCTCCCCCACCCTTACCTACGCTGTCCTAGTTAAACTGGTCAAGAAGGCATCTGAACCTGCCATGTGAGTCTCTTACTCAGCCATGCTGGGTTCGCCAGTGTATACAGGCGGCACCATTTTATTATCACACCGCTCTATGACTTTTATTCTCTTATCAGTCTATCTGATGTTTGTTTATTTTCCAGTCTAGAAGAATCCCAAGAGTTATGGTATAATTTCCTTGGCATCCCAACAAAGGACAGTCAAAGGTAAGTAAGAGAAACCTGATTCTCAGGGAACAGAGTCTTGATAGTTGAAGTAATAAGTGACTGACCACTTAAATACAGGTTAGTAATTCTGTGATGCTAGTGTGTGCTGTGAACAGTTAGGAAAATGAAGAGCGTGAGTAGCTCCAGTCTGGAGGAAGTTCCCCCAAACGTTGATGATTTCAGCTGACTTTTTGAAGGACTGGAGCAGTTACCAAGGCCTAAACGAAGGCAGAAGCATTTCAGGCAGGGACCGTGATATGTACACACAAGGGGAGACTCACAAAGATTCACATGTCTAGGGAGTGCCACATGGTTCAGGAAGGTCAGAGAGCACGTGGAACATGCACAGGAAAATCTAGGGGGAGAAGTGGGGAACAATGAAAGCAATGAGGAGTCACTGATGGCGTTTAAAGGATGAAATGGTTTGCATTTTTAGAAGATCACTCTGATGGCGATGGGGAATACATGCGGATTACAATTGATGGCAAATATATGTAATTTTTAAAAATTTATATTAATAAAAAAAAAAAGAAGATCACTCTGGGCACCATGGGCCAGTGGACTAGAAGAGATAGACAGGAGGCAAGGGAGCCACTGGAATGCAGTCAAAGGAAGTCTGTTTACTGCTAAAGCAGAGCATCTTGCTCACAACCATGCTATGACTAACAACTTTAAAACAAAAAAAAAAAAACTCTCAAAAGCACTGAAAAGTGACCAGATATGGGGAAAACTGGCACAGAGATGGCCATTAAAAAGACAAACTACAGTGGATGATATTTGCAGGTTTGCAAATTTTGGCCAGAAAGCACAGTCTATCCACAACAGCTAGGGCTGCAGAAGTCTCAGCTTCCCTACTTGATTGAAACACTTATCCAAGAAAGTAGAAACATTTCCTCACAAATGACCAAGAATGTACAGAGTAGCTTTATTCACAACAGACAAAAATCAAAAGCCACCAACATGTTCATCAAGCAAACTGTGGTTCATTTGTATAATGGAATAATACTCATAATAAGAAGAAATGAATTACTAATACAGGCAAAAACAGGGTTGAATCTCAGACAGATTATACTGAGTGAAAAACACTAAGCACAAAAGAATACATATTGAATGTCTATTTATATGAAATTCTAGAACACCCAAAATTAAACTAAGGTGAAAATAGAACAGTGGCTGCATTGAAGCGGCAGGGAACTTAACTGGGAAGAGAGGAGGAAACTTTCTGGGAAGATGCAAATGTCTGTCTTAATGGAGGGTGGGCTATACCCACGAAGGGTGGACTGTGAGTTCATGTATACAATTGCACTTCTCAAATTATGCATTTCAAGGTTCATAAATTTTACTTTTAAAATTTTATGAAGTCATCATCAACTAAAGAGTAGAAAACAGTTGACATGTTATGTAAAAACTCGCAGACTAACTGATGATTTACCTGGGATGTGAGCAGGGAGGTTTCTCTACACTACTTTGTTCCGTATATATATAAGATTTTCTAGTATAAATACTATTTTGAAGCTGACTGCTGTAATCAGGGAGAAATCATAAAGACCTGAGTTAAGAAAGGAGCAGTGAAGTCAGATGGAGAGAAATGAGCCTGACTCTTACCCAGAAGGCGACTGGTCGTGACAACATGAGCGGTTAAGGAGAGACCATTCCTACAAACTGCTCCCTACAAACTGCTTCCATGACAGCAGTAGTGTCCACAACTCCCATATTTCTTTTTTGAGCAATTAATGGATTTTTATGCACATTTTAAAGACTAATGAGAAACTGCATAACAGGCAGTGGAGTCTACAGAAATGATGTGAGTAAAATTTATAACATTTTGATCAGAAGACCATAGTAAGCTGCCAGATATATGACATCTCTCTGCTGGGATACACCGACAGACTGGGAGTCACTAGCTCAGATTTCAATCATTGTAAACTGAGTCAGATGCACAGTGTTTTAGGCACTTGTCTACAAGGGAGGCTCCCACACCATCCCCATAAAGACCATAAGAGCTTAGCCTGGTTATGCTTGAAATCCCCCCAGAAGCAGCCAGTCCTGTGACTGTATAACATAAGTTCTCTCCACAAAATGAGAAAATTTAAAAGAAAATAAATGAAAGGGAGAATATACATGTGCAATATAATGTGTTCAAGATACATATATTTGGGGCCTCCCTGATGGTGCAGTGGGTTGAGCGCCGCACTGTGAAGCATCTGTTGCACAGCAGCACGAGTTCAATCCCCGGCCAGGGAGGGGACTCACATGGCACAGCAGACCTTGCCCGTTGCTCCCCTCAGCAGTGTATTTCAGTAGATCTGCCTGTTCTGCTCCCCACTCTGTCTCTGGTGAATTCTCTCACCCCCTGTGCCTCAGGCCTATACCCTAGCTCTTGTATGCATAAATAAAATATTTTTTTTTAAAAAAGGATACATACATTTGTTCAAGAAAGAACAGATAAACACATTTTATAAGAAGAGTGAGGTGGCCACTTGCAAAATTTACCAGGGAAGGGGGTTATAAACTGTTTACAAAACTCACAATTCCTTCACCACAAGAATGAAGGGTGTAAAGGAACCAAGAACTGGAAATTTTTGGAGGAATTTTTCAAGGAGGCTGTTGTAGTATTGAACATCCACGTGCCCACAAGTGAAGAGACAAGACATTAGGGTCCCTGCCTCTTCATCTCAAGTCAAGAGAGGGGGGCTTTCAAGGTTTAACACCCATCTCTAGCAGTCCAGCAGTTCCACACAGCAGTTTGCAGTCTGGAAAACACATAGCTCTGTGCCTGATTCACACCTGAACTCTAGAGCAGACACCGGCTGGTAGTGGCTTCTCCCCCAGGGTTTGCAGAAGTGAAGGACACTTGAGTGTCTCTGAGGAACAAGGTACAGGTTATGTGCTAGGGACAGCCAGCTCAGGCCTGGCTTCAATACTGTTCAAAAGGCCACAGTAGACATTAATCTCAGGAGTCACCAGAATCTAAGAGTTACGTGAAGGGTAACAAGAACATCAGTGCATAGTCCTTGTCGCACAGAACTGCAACCATGAAATCCTCAGGCATGAGGGAGGACAGTCTGCAAAGAGTCCATAAAAGAACTCCCAAGAGAAGTGTACTTCACCATCCTCTAAACTCAGCCATCATAGGTGCTAAAAAACAATTAATTACTAGTCGGCCAAGACTTGAACATTCCCCCCAGCTCTCCTCTCTCCCAACCCACTTCAACTTTAGAATGGGCAACTGGGAAAGTAGGGGCAAGAGAGCACAGAGGAAGAGAAAGCTGGCCAATCTCCTCTTCCCTGACTGCTGGGCAGTGGCAGACCCATGATGGGGTAGGAAAGAAGCCCTGATTCTGAATCAAGTCCAGAGCTATTGCTGTTAACTAGTTCTGGAAATTCTGCTTTTTGAATTAGTATGATGCCATGGAAATGAAAGCTTTTTCCATGACCTAAGAGTGACCAGCAGAGGCAGGGAAGGATATGCAGGTTTAAAGAATGAACGGAGAGCAAAAGCAAGGCTCTTATCATTACACCCCATGAGTTGGTTGAGTTTAGAAATCCCAAATGTTCCCTTTTGATCCTTACAGTCAACCTGGAATCTGTCCACTGGCTCCAGTTCTTTTGGTGACAACAATCCTCCAAAAATCTATTGCTTTAATTATTAATCTTTTACTAGAAGTGAGGCACCAGTTAGACACTATTGGGGATATGATGAGGAGCAACTTCTATTATGGTTATCCCCCTCCCTCCCACACCACTTTCCTTACTAGGTCCAGATCTCTGGCTTCTATTCACATTTCCTTTACTTCTGGACTATCCACTGCCTATTAGACTGGAAAGGGTTCATGGGAAGGAGGATGCTGTTTTCTGAGAGTCCACATGCCTATAGCCAAGGAGGAACCAGGGTCATTGACCACTGGATCCCAAGAGGAGCCCTGGCGTCCTTACAACTCTTCATGCTTTTTCCAATACAACCCACCCATTTTCTTTCATTATCTTCTCGGGCACCACCAAAGAAAGATTTTTCTAAGCCAAAATTTTGAGTCACTACCATGGCTGAAACTTTCAGCGGTTCCCAGTATACAAAATCCAACTTCCAGACACAACTACTGATGAGTCTAACCCATGTCTCCAGATTGTTCTACCACCACTCATCTGCAGTTTTTTTTTAAAAAAATTTATTTGAAGAACTGGGGTGTAGGTCAAAGTGCAGGGAGTGAGATGATTCACCAGAGACAGAGTGGGGAGCAGAACAGGTAGATCCACCAAAATACACTCCTAAGTAGGCAAGACAGGAGAGATCTGCTGCACCATGTGGGTCACCTCCCTGGCTGGGAATCGAACACAGGGGTGGTAGTGCTGAGGCTGACATGTTTTTAAGGAGCCCCTACACATAACCAAGAGAGCCTTCTAGCCTTGCTGATTTAGAATTACTGTAATTGCCCTACACACATCCAGCCCACAGATTGTCTAACCTGCCCTGCAAAACCTTTCCTGTGCTCTCTGGGGTGGAAAGTCCTCCAGATCAAATTCCTCCATGTTAGAATGTAGATTTTATTTTAATCATCCTTGTAGTTAACTATTTGAACTTCCCTACACAGTTCAACACAACAAAATAATGTTCTTTAACAACCCCTCCCACCTTTTTATTTAAATATGCCAGCCTGATGCTGGGCCCATCACAAGTTTTCGTAAATATTTGTTGAGCTGAATTAAAGTGAAGTGAATTAATGACTTCAAGGAATTTGTAATTTTAAAGGAAAAATGAGACTGGGACCCTATCTTACTCATCTCCACAGAGTAGGTCACAATGTAAGTTTGGTGAATAAATGATTGCATAAATGAATAAAAGATCAGCTAGGAAACAGACATCCCTACAAAGGGAACAGATGAAAGCTACAGAAATTTATTGGAGAGACAGGACATCCTTTTCCTTTTCAATTTTCATCCCAGTACTCTACGCTGGAAAGCTTAAAATAAATGAATGTAAAAGGGTTGAAAGTGGGAGAGGTTTTCTTTAAAATAATAAAATAAAAATAAAGCTACCACCCACTAACCCTGCTCCCTCCCACCAGAATGACTATAGTTTTAGCATCCATAATAGCATCGTTGCAGTTTTAAGAATGTTACTATAGTAACCAACCTCAGCCCTTCCCCTAATATAAGATAAAATTTAGCAAAAGAAATAAATAACAGACTCCCCTAGAAACACTATCAGACCTTTCCATATAAATAACCTGGGTAATTAAATGTTTCAAAACAGAATATTTTGAGAGCTGTGAAAAAAAATTCTACAAAGTTTATTTTTAAATGAAGAAGGAGAAAAAAAATCACAAAAACATCAGCTGGAATACTTGGCTGCCTGCTCCAGGAGTCACAATTCCCTAACTTGCCTGGACAAGAACCACAGCGAGAACAGAGAAGCACAACTCTGTATTTTGGTGCACAAGCTGCATTCCTGTTGGGGCTTTCTGTCTCCATTCTGAGGGGGTCTTTCAACAGACAACCAAAGGAATTCTCCTTTTTGGAGTCCCAAACACCGGGGGCACTAGGAAGATATGATCTGTGTAGACCCTCATGGGTTACCACTTAGGTAACTCCATGGCTTTGCTGCATTCAGGTTTCCTTTCACCTTCCAGAATCGTGCAGTTAACTTATTCATCTATAACAGGGGTCACTAGTTTGCCAGATAATCATTATTTTAGGCTGTGCTGGTCAGGCAGTCTCATCATAGCTTCTCAGTTCTGCCACTGAAGCACAAAAGCAATCACAGGCAATGGACATGACTGAGCATGGCTCATAGTTGTGTGCTGATAAAACTTTATTTATAAAAACGACCCTTCAGGTCTGGCCCAGTTCTGTTGTTGGCTGCTTCCTTGCTCAGGATATTCCTTGTCAATGGTTTCTATGTGTTTCAGGAGATACCAAGTCACGAGGGCAGGGACAGGACTCAGCACTCACTCGAAGGAAAGGAGAAAGGATAAAGGTGTTCATGACCCTAAGGTTGTCCCCGGAAATAACTGAATTCAACTACTGTGAGAAACTGTAAGCTCCCCTCCAATAAGGATTTCAAAGGCCAAACAGAAAACCATCTGTCAGGGAAGGACAGGCACAATGCTCCCTGCAACCAACTGGATGCCATTCTACTTTAAATGGATGAGAAGCTCAGCTGGCTGGCCTGGGGCCCAGTGACGCATCTCTATTTAATAAAGCAAATTATTATCAGTCTGAAGCCTGGAGCAATTTCAACTAATTTGCAAAGTTGGATGATTTTCTGAAGTTCATTTAAGTTCTAGAAAGAGATTTTGATGTAGTCGGTGAAACCAAGAGCAGGACTCAGAGGACTGATGGTTCTGGGACTGTGGCTTCCCCACTGAGGAGTTGTCCACCTCAAGAATCTCTGAATGACTCTTCTAACATCTGTAGAATAGGCACGATAGAGCCTTCTGCGGGGTTACTAAGGTTTAAATTAGACAGAGAGCCCACGCTCCCGAGAAAGAAGCTCAACTAGTGTTCGTACTATTCCTTTCAAGGGTGCAGGCAAATCTTCAGCCCTTGGCTTAATTTCATCTGTTCTCTCAAAGAGACATCACTTGGGTCAACATGCTGCAGTCCAAAGGATTTTTTTTTTTCCTCCTACCAAACTGCTGCTGAAGCAGCTATGAGCAAACCTTAAACAAGTCATTAGCACAGAATGTATCCAAATGAGCAGTGCGTGTGACAAACACTTAACCTCAGCAATGTGCCTCAGAGCTCAGGAACCTCCTCCTGTCTTGTCTCTCTGTTCTGAATGCATCTGTCTACCTTTGAGTGCATGTTTTTCTCTCGATCCTTCATCTGATACATTCTATTTCTTCCCCCAGGTCTTGTCCCTCATCTTCTTCAATGCTCTCACATTCTGTCTCAAATGACCTAAATTAGGTTGCCCTTTCTTAAGTGTGCCTGATTAATCTTTTTTGTGAGTCATTGGCCCCATATAGAAAGATTCTCCACCCCTGTACAAAAATCTTTGTAACCAATCTCTTATAAAAGACTCATTATTAAGGACTAAAAAAAGCCTTTTTAGTGGCAAAAGGCAAATCAACTTTAAATAGAAGGATCCAGAAAAGTCAGAACAACTGGTTTCAGGGTTCTACAGCCTTTTTCAAGTAAAACTAAGTTCCTTAATAGTTATAAGGTTCTATGATATTCCTTAAAAATTAAACCAATCACTATCATTTGTGGCAACTTCTCTTTTCTATCACAGAGATTCTCTGATGATGATAAAAAGAATTTTAAGCTTCTTAAAAAGAGATGCTAGAGAACTCTTTTAATTCTACTTTCCAACTTGCTGTCATGTAGTGACAGGGGTGGGGAAAGTTCCCAACTTTTGCTCTCTGGAGCAAAATAGTCTCTGGAATATTTTATTTCAGTGATGGATGAAAAAAATGTAAGTGAAACAGGAACTACTCAATCCTTTCCTTTTACTTCAAGTATACTATCAAATAATCATGGAACTTCTAAAGATTTAGGTTCATCCACAAATGTGCAGCTTGACCTATTTCAGTCACATGGAATAAAGCAGATTATTCACAACTCATTAAGTTGGTTGTACCAAATATCTTAGTGGCCATTCAAGGAGGAAGAACTGTTTAAAAGGGCTGAGTTAAATATGGTGGAGAAATTGGTATCTTCCTCACTAATAGCCCTGCTTCAAGATGTGGGCCACAGGTCTGGAACACCTTGTTTACCAATTTACACAAATATTTACTGAGCATCTGCGCTAAAATACACAGACAGACAGGGAGAGTTGGCTTCCTGGACTCATGAGTACAGAGATAGGAATCCATTAGGATGGGAATGAACAAAAAGCTGGAGAACGAGAAGGAAAAATAAACTCATAACGAAGAGCAGAAAAGTGAGAGATAATAATCACTTTCTCCCAGTCCTTAAAAGGGGGAATATATTTGCAATAGAAATCAACAGTAAATATATTTAGTTCATACACTGAGAGATATTTTATTTCCCATTTATTAAACATCTATTATAAATAAGCCCTAAGTTGGATACTGATTTTGAGGAGCATAAGTTCTACTTCTCAGCACCAGGGATCCTTCCTTGCAAGAAACAACAGCCAATCCTTAACATTTGTTGTGTGCTACCATGTGCCAGGCATTTTCTAAGCAACTTACAAGAATTAACTCATTTAATCCTCTCCATTGCCTTTTAAGGTGGCAGAGTTGCTATTTCTACTATTGCATGAGATGGTTTCTTTTCTCCTTCCTTTTTGATGTAAGTCATTTCTTTAGTGGAAGACCCAAACCGCTTGATAAGATTTTTAGTACTAGAAAACTGTGTCAGCAAATACCCTCTGTCCTGCCATTACAGGTGTCAATGTCTACCTGCCTTCATCCCTAGATTATGACAACACCTCCCAGCTGGCATGCATGACTCCAGTCTCTTCCCCTTCCAAGCCTCCTAGCATCTTGCTACAATTTAATCACTTTCAAACACCTTTTTTACATGTCACTCCACTGCATAAACATATAAACGTGAAAACCTGAATTGTACTACTATCATTCCACCACCTATTTTTATCCTTAATGTGTGTAATTCCTACAGTACACTCATCAAATGTCTACATGTCTGAAAAAAGCCCAGAAGATTTTAAAGAGCTTTACCTTTGGGAATTTGAAGATGGTTACTTAATTTGTTAATTGTTCTTCTTATAACAAGTCCAAATATGCCTCCTCCCATCCACTTGTAACTAATTAAAAGTTATGCAACAAATTAAATACAAACTCCTATCAAGTTTTCAAGGTCCATTACCTGGTGGTATCCTAAGCATTCTATACCAATTCCCATGATCCTTACATAAACCCTCACCTCCAGTTAAGTTAATCTTCGAACTGTTCAATTCATAACGAATTTATAGTGTCTCCTCTATGCCAGACTGAAGATATGCATATGAACAAAATATAAGCTATGCCCTCTAACATTCAACAGATTGGAGACCTATTACATGTGATAAAGCTGTAGGTTGATATATATTCTTTCATCTACTTAATGTGCGTTTACCTCCTCCCCTTCCTTTCCTCAAGTCCAATTCAAATAATGCCTTTCTGTACCTCTCCAATTCACACACACTCTCTCCCTCTCTGACCTTGAAACTCAACTCTATCTTCACTATGAAGAAATGTAAGAATAAACTACACAAAGATTGATATCCTTGGAAGATTTAGGGAAGTAAGATAATATACTCCTGAGATTTAAGTTGATAAAAAGCAACATTAAGTAGATGTGGCTAGGAGATTGCAGGAAATCTTCCCAGCTCAACCACAGAATGATATAAACAGGCTCTCAGCATGTTTTCTTCTCAAAGTTTCATGTATATATAAATCAACTTGGTTCTGATTCAGTAAGTCTGGAGTGAGGTGTGAGAATCTACATTCTGACAAGGTTCTGGGTGATGCAGATGCTATGGTTCCTGAGCTATAGTTCACAGAGCAAGCAGACAGCTAGCATTGCTCCAAGGTCCCCAACCCACCACTCACTATGAACCAGCCAATCTCAAAGCCCCACTGCCAAAATTCTGCCACTGGCCTTAGGAGAGCCCAAATTAAGACATCCTCTCAGACTTGATGGGCATAAATGCCCTCCCCTCATTTGTGATCTCAAGACTTAAGGAAAACATTTAGTGGCAGCTCCTATCCATAGAAGGATGAGGTACAATAGTTCCATAGAGACATGAATGTCAAGTGTGGATGAACATACCAGACTTAATCACCCACTTTTTCCTTTGACAAACCCATTTGCATTTATCTCATTCTGTACCCACCAAACTGTTTTTTGGTCTGAAATTTGTGTTTCAAAATCAGTTCTGTTACTAAAATCACTCAGAAAGAAACACTTCCAGAATGGTGTTCTATAAAAGCAATGAAAACTGTGGCAAAAGAAAAATGGACAAAATCAACATTTTTAGAACTCTGGAAACTAACCAAACGGTTGCCAGGGAAATGGCTAATTCCTTAAAAGAACAATGAGCTCTGCAGCATTTAACTAACCCTTCTAGTGTCATCTTCCTCTCCCCAGCTTTGCAATCACCTTGAAATCAGCCATAGTAGAAGAACTGCACTTGTAGAAACCAGTAGCCAGCCAGCTACTAGAGAGGCAGAATAGGTCAGAACCCCCAAAGCCCAATCCTCAGGGAACTATCCCCCTTTGCCTACCAGCTCGGTAGGAAAGTCCTACTTACAGGACTTATTTGACAAATTCAGATATTATTACATGAGGAAATCCTATCCTTAGGGCATTTTTGCAAAAGAGGCAGGAACTGCTTGACAACAAGGCTATTTGGGTGATGATACCAGTTGGGGTAGGTAAGTAAGAAGTTGACCCCAAAAATACTTAAGAAATCTAGGGATTTAGATGTCCATAGGGCACTTTGGAAAACTGTGGCACATTCCTGGGAATATAACTCTGTATGTGCAGAGCTGTGAGTACCCTCAAGAAATCTCTATCTCTGGCTGAACAGACAGGAGATCTTGAAGTTAAGGCAGATATGCCTGCAGCAGAGGGGTGCAAGATATATGAGGTGAAGGAATTGAAGGAAATATATGTCCAATCATTAGCTGACCACTAAGTTAACCAAGCATAAAGTTCAGGTGTTGCATAAACAAAAAGGATAGACTTGTTAAAGTCACTGAACAGACATGCAACATTGATAACAACTACTGCCACAAGCAGCAGCAACAGCAAACCTACAGGAAGGGAAGGCAGACCATTTGATTTCCAGAGATGCGCTAGTAGGTTATTAAAAAAGAGAGAGACGCACACACACACACACACGATGAAATAGGAAAGTATGGAGTGATGAATGGGAGTCAATAGTAGTTGTCTCTTTGGGTAGATTCCTAGCAGAGACACTCTGTGAGGAAGAGGAAGAAGAAGGATCAAAACACAAGTAGGAGGAGCACAAGGGACTATGGTGATGGTGCACAGATTAATTAGTTGTGGGAATTTCACAAGACTACACCTGATAGGAGAAAGCATCCACTATACAAAAATGAAGAATGATGTAACAGATATATATATATATATATACACACACACACAAGAAATAAATAATTTAAAAAAAACAATAGTTGTCCCTGAGAAGCCCAGATGTTGGACTTAGTACACAAAGTTTTAAATATCCAAAGGGCTACAGGAATTCTTGCCTAAAGAATTAAAGGAAACTATGAGAATTATGCCTATCAAATAGAAAATATCCACGAGAGAGAAACTGTAAAAAAGGAGCGAAAATTCTAGAGTTCAAAAATACAATAACAAAAATGAAAAATTTGCTGGAGGGAATTAAGAGCATAACTGAGCAAGCGGAAAAGAAAAGTAACAAACTTGAAGGACAGGTCAATTATGCTCCAACTTGAAAGACAAAGAGGAAGTGATAAAGAAAACTTTAAAAAGCCTCAGCGGATCGGAGCAGCCAACATGCCCCCTGAGCAGACCAAGAGCCAGCACAACATGTGTACCAGGAGCTCCCAGGTGGGCGAGAGAAGGGTGGAGAGAACAGGGCTTCCCAAATGATGGAAAATATTCATCCACATATTTAAGAAGCTCAATGAGGAAGTTTATTCCAATAAAATAAATTCAATGGGGCCTCCCTGGTGGTGCAAGGGATTGAGCACCATACTGAGGGGCTTCCACAGCCACTGCAGCACGTTCCATCCCGACTAGGGAGGGGACCCACATGGCACAGCAGACCTCTCCTGCCTCACCCACTGCTCCCCTCAGCAGTGTATTTCAGTGGATCTACCTGTCCTGCTGCCCACTGTCTCTGGTGAATCCTCTCACCCCCTGCGCCTCTGGCCTGTACCCCAGCTTTTGTATGCTTAAATAAATACAATCTTTGAAAAAAAATAATAAACTCAAAGACCCACATCTATATACAGAGTTAAACTGTCAAAAGCCAAAAAAAATGAGACTCTAGAGAGCAGCAAGAAAAATGACCCATCACCTGTAAGCCATCCTCAGCAGCATCTACTTCTGACTTCTCATCAGAAAGCATGCAGGCCAGAAGCCAGTGGGATAATGTATTATTAAAAGAGCTGAGAGAAATGCCTGTCAACAAGAATACCAAATCCTGCAAAACTATTCTTCAGACTGAACAAGTTAAGAAATTCCCAGATAACTAAATACAAAGTGATTTGCAAAAGTAGATTTGCCCTGTAAGGAAGACGTAAGTGAATCCATCTAGTTAAAATGAAAGGACATACACAGTAACTTAAATACCATAAGGAAATAAAGAGCACCAGTAAAACACGTAGGTAAACATAAAAGATAGTATTAATGTATTTTTTTCGAAACTATTTTTTCTATTAGGTGTCAATGGCAACTGCATAAATCAATAATTGTAAGACGGCACTGGTATGGGTATAATGTATAAAAAAATTATTTGTTTGACAAAAGTAGCATGAAAGAGTTGGTAAGGGAACAGAGTTGCATGTAAGCAAAGTTTTTATATACTATTGGAATTGAGCTGGCATTAATCTGAAGATTTCTTTAAAAAAAAAATCAGCTGTAATCCTCAGAGCAACCACTGAGACATCTTAAAAATTGTAATTAAAATGGTACATTAAGATATATTTAACACAAAAGAAGGCAATAGTGGAAAAACAGAGAAACAAAATATATGAAGATTTCAAATCAAAAACTTATTCTCCCACCTTAAGAAACTAGAAGAAAAACTTAAATTCAAACCAAGCATAACAAAATAAATAGTAATATTTAGAGTAGAAATAGAGAATAGAACAGAGAAAATCTGCTAAATCAAAACTTGATTCTTTGGAAAAAATGAATAAAATTTAAAAGCCATTAGCTAGGTTGACCAAGAAAGAAAAGGAAACTGATGAAAGTAGGAAAAAGAAGTACATAACCAAATCTATGCAAACCGATTAGAGTATCTTCATGAAATAGAAAAATTCCTAGGGAGAAAACAAGCTAATAAATGGCCCAATAAAAAATGGAAAATTTAAACAAACCTATAAGAAGTTATTGAACTTAAAATAGAAAATTTTCTCATAAAGAAAATTCACAGGCCCAATGATTTCTTTGGTAAAATCTATAAAGCATTAAAATAAGAATTAACACCAATTTTGCAAAAAACTGTAAGAGTAAGGACACCTTTCCCACTCTCTGTATTAATTAATCCACTCTTTGTATTAATCAGGGTTCTACATAAAAACAAAACTGATAGGGGCAGGAGGGACAGAGAGAAAACAGGACACAAAGAAATCCACTAAGTAGATGATTCCAGTCACTTGAAACGTGCAGAACATGCAGCTTGGCGGTTGCTATGGGCTGTGGAGAACAGAGAGATGGAGAACGACTACTAATGGATGCTGAGTTTCTTTTGGGGAAACTAAAACCTTCCAAAAATAGGTAGTGCAGATGATTGCCCAGCTCTGTGAATATACTAAAATCGTCTGAAATGTACACTTTAAAGAGTGAATTTTATGGTATGTAAATTGTATCTCAACAAAGCTGTTATAAAAAAGAAAAAGCAATCCAATTCTTCATAAGAACATATTGAGTTCACTTTTTCTGCCTAGAATTTATTCCTTTAAAAGTCATCATTTTGACATTCTAGTTCATCGGTTTGGGGCTGGACTGGTTAAGAAGTCAATCACCTGCTTTCCTAAGGATAAATGATTTAAAATACATTTCTGGAACTCCAAGAACTAAAGCCAGAACCCACTGGAACCATATCTGAAATAGTAAAGCAATCAATCATCCCACCCATCAGTCAAAGGACTCATGAATAAAAGACCTAGTGAGATATTAGGTACAATACCTCCCACATAACACAGGTCTTGCCTGCTGTTCCATCAGGTATATCCATTTTGAATCTTTATCTAGCTTTTTAAGTTACTGTGATGGTGAACCATGCATTTTAATTTTTTGAAACTTCCCTCTCTGATGAATAATTCATTACTAGCTTCAAGTATTCAATGACATTAGAAATCACCTGCCTCAATTCTTCAGTAAGTTTATCTCCAGATGACTGTTGAAACAAAGCAGGAAGAAAATACCAGAGGGAGCAGGGGACGGGCCCTGACTGTCTATCCTTCCAGGAGCAGGAATGAGAAATCTAAGCTCTCAGGCAACTTGAGGGACCCAGTTTCCACGCAGCAGAGCATGGCAAGGGGAGTGTGAAATGGCCGCTCAACAGAATTGGCAACTGTCCACAACATCCTTAGAAGAAGACATGCTCCAAGTGGCCTCTCACTGGTTTCAGGAAAGGAGTAAAACACTTTGATGTTCATTGTTTGTGATAGTAAATCCAGACCCTGACAAGACTGAGAGAACAGAAATATGGGCTGAGAAGTGAAAGATATTCAAGTTTTATTTCTGACTGTGCCCTCTTTGTTGTATTTCATAATATTTTTAAAATTTTTTGCCCCCATCCTGTGCTTGTGATCCCTGATATTGAATCTACAAGTTGATCTTAGATAACTATATTCTCAATGGAGTCTGGCAGTTAACCAATCCATCATACCGTAAAGCAAGAATTTTGAGGAACCTGGAGCAAGAAATTGCTGCCTCACTTTAGACAATATTCTTAGGCTCTTGAGGGTTTCATCCTAATAAACAAACTGTTCAGCAGTGACCTGAGCACTGCTATCCTGCCTGTAGTACAAGCTTCAGTGCACTCTGAATTTTTCATTCTGCCTTCTATGCTGATGAATTCCTGTACTTCTCCTCCTATTGCTCTTCTCCACTGATTTGTCTTTTTTACTTCAAGTTACCTGAGGAAACTGATGAAAGATGACTCTCGGATCAGGAAGATCCAGGAGAAACGAAGGACAAGCCTGTGCTTTAAAACTGGAAGTCAAACGCACCTCAACTTTCAATGTAACATCTGACTTCCTTCTCAGGCACGTCTACATTTATGCTCACTTATATGTAGATGTCTTTTGTAATTTTCCTGACCTTCAAGTATTCTCTTGCTTGAACATATAAGAAAGTAGGCAAAAATAGTGAAGAAAAAAAAGGAAGGAATGGAGAGGAGAGAGGAAGAGAAAGGTAGGGAAGTGAGGAGAGGAACTAAAACAAAAACAGTAGATGGGTGGTTGAGTAAGAAGAGAATATAGGACACCAGGACTTGCCTATTTTCCTGCTCCGTTGGGTTAGAAAAGCAATCAACTTTCCCAAATCTCATGAGCTGCTAAAAAAAGAAAAAAAAATTAAGGTTGGAAGAAGCAAGGAATTCTAGACCTCAGAAGAGTAAGCAACAATGTCCCTTACATCACTGAAACTATAAAGTATATGGCAAAAACAAACATTAGCCCAGTGAGCCCATCAGACCTAGGACCAGAAAGTTTGACCACCCCTACCCAAACCCCACCCCTGCTCAGTTCCCAATCATATGACTTTGAAAAGTCAAACCATGTGCTTCAGTTCTCAACTTCATTGACCATGACATGGACAATAAATCTGACTGAATGTAGAGTGAGCACACCTCCATCTCTCTGCCACCCCGAGTGCCCTGATTGACCCCCAGAGGCCCACGAATCAGGATGACGTGCCCTTAGCCACGGACATTATTCCTGAACTGAATGGGCAGAAGTGAATTGTGCTGACCAGCCCAGGTCTGCAGCCACTGCAGGTGAGGACAGGGGAAGCAGATTAGTAAATGTCCTGGAAGAAGTAAATATGGGTTTGTGGCACTAACTGGAAAAGCCCCAGGTCCCTGCTCTGCCCTCTTGCCTCAAAGCTTTCATATCAGTATGTGCTCCCTGTCAGGGAAATTATGCAAAAATGTCTTTCTGGAAAGAGCTGTGTTCCCACTCTAAATTTACT
Source organism: Galemys pyrenaicus (assembly GCA_019455555.1). Lineage (NCBI taxonomy): Eukaryota > Metazoa > Chordata > Mammalia > Eulipotyphla > Talpidae > Galemys > Galemys pyrenaicus. Next base: position 2,150,662 of record JAGFMF010011412.1, read on the forward strand.
ACTACATCTCTCCTTTTGTTGCTGGCTTTAATTCTTCGTGCCAGTTGCATTCACACCTGAAATCATAGTAGTCCTCTATTTGTGATGCCATAATTGTTGCTAAGTAACTACATGTGTTCTCATCAATAAGGTTATGACTTTCATGTGATGTACCCATTGATTAGTATAAGCTCCTAGCTGACAAGGAGCTTCCTTCATGGAAGGGTAGGGGTGGTTGCAACGCAGGCCAGTTTTCCACATAAAATTACATGAGTGCCAGTTACAGAGATGACTCCCTCTCCCAGACGCCCCTCTCCTCCAAATCCTTCCATGGGCTGGGAGGCAATTGATCCCTCAGTCAGAAAACGTCTGATGCCTGACTGTTCCATATGCCCATTTTACTCTGGCCTTTATTTAATGGAGTTTCATTTAACTAATATCTACTGACATTTACTAACACAACTTGTGAGTGCTATGAGAAATGCTACAAAGAATAAAAAGAAATAAAGAAAATCCTCAAGAAACTTAGCATTTGGAAGGCAAAATGAGAGTTCTTACTTAAGAGTTCTCTTATGAACATAAGAGAAAGTAAGATGAGAATCACTGGGTAAATATCAACACCACAAATCAGAGCCTGCAGGATGCGTGGCTCAGGACACGGGGAACTGAGGAAGACCAGCCAAGACATAATGGGGCTATAAGCGGCTTTGAAAACATTACCACATTTGGAGAGTGAGGTTGGAGGGCTTGTAGCTGAGAGAGGAACCAAGACAAGACAGGATAAAACTCAGGGCACAGTGAGGAGACAAGATTTTTGTAACAGATAAGGTTTTCACACAAAGAAATGTAAGACTGTAGCTCCGTTTTGTGATTGTATTATCAGTGAGTGCATAAAATAGATCCTCAAGAGTCCTACTCACTGTTTCCACTTTTTTCAAGAGTTATATGCAATGTATCACCTAAGTTTATTTGTAAAATGAAATGGTCTGTGTTTATATAACTTTAATTTAGGTTTAACAGTTAAGACAACCCTCCATTTTCATTTGTTGACACAGACTTAGCAGATAATACCACTGGAAGAGTCTAGAAATTTTTCTCGAAGCGAAATTATTCCTGCCACCACCACCCCCCACAACTCATGTATAAATTTCTTCTACAAATGCAGTTGCACCATCAGGATCTTCCATTAAAATATAAATACTTCTGGAGGTGTAACATACCGAGTCCATAGCAAATATCTAGGAGAATATGACAAGCACTAAATACACTAGAAAAGAACAAGGCTTTGAGAGGAACACAGGTCTGGTTCCAAGACCTCGTTCTGCCACTGGCTCATTGTATGATCTTTGCTGTGTGAGGTAAATAGCCAGAGCCTATGTTTTCCGTTCTCTGTAAACTAAGCTAATAAGCATGTGCACTTTCCACAGTTATTCACTCTGAGGTTATGTCTGAGGCAGTCTCCCCTATGTGAGAGAACCTGACAGACAGCAAGCACTCATGGATGCTCTGTGACGCACTCAACAGTGAGTGCTGGTTCCTTTTTTCTTGGCATCCCCACTCTCCATCAAAAGCCTGCGTGACAGCAGGTACAGTTTGCCTATTTGGATGGCAGTCCCAAAAAGGAAGCAGGGAATCAGTGACACAAGATTCACCTCTACCTCCTCCTTACTGAGTAGGTGGGACTGAGCTGTTACTTAGCCTCTCTGTACATCATCCATCTCCTCTTCAGGAAAATGAAGAAAATGATCACTTTATAATTGTTGTAAAGTGACCCTACAAGAAAAGCATCTGGAACATTCTGGGCAGATAAATGAGGACTAGTTTTCTCTGATTTAATAAGAATTAATTATTGATCCCCCTGTCCTATTTCCTCCTTGAAGAAGTCCTTCACCCAATCTGTCCTTTTAAGGAGTCTCCTCATCCCCCTTCATTTCCATTCATCATAAATAACATCAGCTATTACAAATTATCTTTAAGGACAAAGGCAGACCATTTTTTGGTGGAAAAATTAAAGGTATAAACTTTTTGGTGTCTGTGTGCTGTATGCTTAACATCGGCACTAACTAGAAGATAAGAGCTGATCTAAGAGCTTGGGTGGACTCAGGAGGAAGAAAAACAGGACACATTTTTCATAAAAAAGTTATTTCTATTCATAAAGGACTATTCACATCACAGTTTTGCTTCTCCCTCCAAAGAAATGAAAAATCATGTTTATCCTTTAAGAGTAGAGTAAGATTTCTGTCTGGTTACTCTAATCTTACTTTGTAGGTTTACGGAATGCTAAGTTCTTTCCAAATCTTCATCCATGTCTCCTTTCCTGTGTTCAACTCAAATTACTCCTTTTCTAATGCTGTTCTCAGCTGTGTTGCCACCAACTCATTCTCAAAGAGAGTAAGTAAAGAAAACCCCACAAAGCAGTTGGGCTGTATATTGCCTACTTGTTTATACATCCCTGTCATTAAAAACTACAGGCTGACACACATGGATGACTCCGCTATTGTACTCATGTGTGCTGAGAGCTATTTTGCCAAGATGTTTTAAAAAGATAATTTCACTTTGTATGCCTTTTCCCTGGTTTTATTTATGTTTTTTTAACATAATAGGTTCTGGTTTGTGTACATCTCCAGCAAATCCATTTCTTTGTCTTTCAGCTGTGCTTGGGGGAAGCTGACGCTGACTCACGTTGGGTCTGACATCTCTATTGAGTGTGACAGCAATCTGCTTACCTGCTTGATAATCAGCAGTACTATTTCTGGTGAGAGAGTGAGAGGAAAGAGTCTACTAGCTCCTATGATGTTCAGCAGCCTGGGGTGACCACATCCCTGACCAGAGTCATCGTGAATTGCTGAGGTGATCTGCTGGCTCAAAAGCTTCCTAGACAAGGATCCAAAAAGAAGTAGCCCCAGTCGGTTTCCCAAGAAGATGTGACACAATGATTTGTGGCAACACAGTGTTGTCCCCACTAGAAACCATGGAAAAAAACCACATTCTTCAAGGCCAAACAAGGGCAGTGCACAAGCATGCAACCAGGCAGATGAGTACAGAAACCTGCCATAAGCTCTTCTGAGCTCAAAAACTGGAATGATTCATATCTATTCTTGCTCCCCTTCCCAGCATTTCTCCTTGGAAGGCTCCCCTTCTTAATATTAACTCCAATTGTTCTCGGATGAATATAAACTCTTAGAATTTTATAATTGGAAATCCCTCAGAGATCACAAAGGTTTTCACTCTCATTTTAAAGACAAAGAAACTGAGGCTAAGAAAGGTGAAAGAATTTACTTGAACTCACACAGGCCAGCCATTGTCAGTGGTGTAGCCCTGAGTTGAAGTGATGTAAATAGAGCATGAGAAAATCATTTCTGTGACGCAAAGTTCCAGCAGAGCATCTCCTGAGTTGAGTGAGTGTGCGGGTACAAACTAATTCATCTCATCTTCTCAACCTCATCTCTTATGAATCACTTGTGAACATGAACACTTGTGTAACCTCCCTTTTCTACCCTCCCATCCTTCTTTAGCATTCTGATTTACAGATGAAAGCCCCCACTTAAAAGACAAGTAAAAAGATGGCTTTAGGAGACAGGAGAGATGGTCCGAGTAGAGGAGCTACAGAAGGGGCTCTTATGGGTGGTGAGCATATGCATGTCTGGCAACTTGCATTTCATCTTTAGAAGAGTTCTATGGGCCAGAAGTTATCCCTCAGTCTGCAAACCACCGCTCCAGTGAGTGGCCAAAGTGACAGAGTCAGGAGTCTGATTGGGTTCCTGCACTAAGCTGAGAAGAACCACATACTGAACCTTGGCATCTGTGCTCAAAACTGAGAGTAGGAACAGAGACAGGCTTCTTCTCTGCCCTCCTCCCCACCAAAAATTACACTGTCCAAGCCAGTAACCCAGCCAAAATCAAGAAGTGGCACAAGAACTGTGTAAAATACCTTAAAGGCTGTATTTCCACCTACACACACAAGGTATTACCACCAGCCTTAACTGGCAAAGGGCACAGGAAAAGAGGAGAGAACAGGATCACAGAGATACCTGCTTCCCCCACCCTAGGAGCAAGAAACTCATACAGTATAAAGCATGCACGTAAGATCTATGCCAACCCTCTAGACCCTGGGTCGCAGGAACAGCTCGTTTGTATTAGGTGATCTGTTCTGTTTAACAAAGAGCTTTATTTCATATATGATTCCCAAGTCTATATGTGAAGACCCAAAATATTCTGCACCATGCAGTATGGAAAGAAGGTATATCAATTTCCGCATACTGGTTTTCAAATACTGATGTCTCTTAAATACAAAATGTTCCAAACCTTCACCCAAGAGCTGTTTTCTCTTAGGTTTGGATGCCTGAAAAAATACATAATAATGAGAAGTTACTAGGAATCACAAATGCTTCCAGACGAATTTTATATTTTGTCATATATCATCTAGGTATATTTGGAACAAAGAAATAATTACATTTCTGCATGAGCTACATAGTTTATGCAATTTGCAGACTACAGACTACAGATGTATTTAGAACCCCCTGCATGATCCAGCAGCTGCCAACAAAGCCCCAAATGAGGCACCAGTTAAGTCTCCAGGCCAGCACTTGTACACCTTCACGTGCTCAAGAATTACATGGGGATCCCTTCTAAACACATGTTCTAATTCTACAGGTTGGGGTCCAATCTGAGATTCTATGCTTCTAGCATCACGCTAGTGATGTGTGGACACAATTTAAGTGGCATGGCCCTGGCACTGCCCCATCCAGACAAGGCCCACCTACATGTCCATTTGGCCAGGCTTCCCTTATTAGGTTCTACACTGTCTTGCCACCATTTTTCATAAAGGGGTGAGTGTTTTTGGGGTAGGGGGATGTACATACCTGCCCAAAAAGATATAGCTCAACTCCTGGGCCTTGCTGGGTCTCCTTCTTCCCACTGTACTTGCAGACCAGACTATTCTATTTCACAGCCCTCTGCCCGTGACAACCTCATTGTTGTCTGACATGCCTATTGGTGGTGATGGTCTTTCACTGTAATCTCCTTGAAAGCAAGGACAAGAGGGTATACATTCTCCCCAGTGGCCAATATTTGCTCATTACTTGGTGGTTGGGTGGTTGGGTTCTCTGGGTGAGAAATATATGCATCTACTATGGGCATTAATGCATGAACAACTCAGCATATGAATGAGAGACTTACAGATACTAATTGCTAAACATTTATTTCATTAAAACGATAGGTGGCATCTACTGAGCAGTCAGGAGAGTTGGACACCAGGTGAGAAACTTGCACATCATCTCAATTGTCACAAGGATCCTCGAGGGGAACTGCCAAAGCCCACACTACAGCAGTGCACTGCCTCTCAGTAAGTGCCCATTATGTACCAGAACAGTTAAAATCTGGTACACAATCACAGAGCAAGGCACTTCCTTGCTCTCTAGGTAGCTGTGGGCACAAATAATGAACCGCAATTCAACAAGTATAAAAATGCAAGTCAATGCAAAGTGGCAAGGGGGAGAGACACCAAGTGCCAGGGAAAGCCTAAGAAGTGACGTGTGGACTAAGTCTTTAAGAATCAAGGACCTAAGCAGAAAAAAGAAGAAGGGCATGAAAGGGGTCAAGGACACATGTGCAAGTAGGAGCATGCGGACAAGTCAGGTAAGGTGACAAGGCCCAGAAGCTTCACAAGGTGGGAACCCACTACTCCTGGAGGCAAGGAGGGACAGCAAGCTGTTGGGCAGTGGTTCTCTCTGGGTAGGGGGTCATGGCAAGGTGTGGAAGACTTGGTCTCCAGGAGCGCTTCCTCAAGCTGTACCTCCCCACCCTGGAACATGCCATGTCTTCCTTCCTATCACTCATAGCTCTTAGGGAGTAGAGTTTGGGAAGGCAGAGTTTGGCAGACTCCCTTGGTGATTCAAGTATGACTAACATGGGTGAGAATGGACACTGAAGGGGTCTGATGAACCAGAAGTTGGGGCTTTACCCCCTTTGCAGTGGAGACGAGAGCACTAGGAAAACGAGAACATTAGATCTTTTTTAAAGGATGCAGCATAGGAACTGGAGTGCAGTAAAAGTGGAGATAGGGAGGACATGAGGCTGCAGAAATAGTAACAATAAAGATAATAATAGTTTAAACTTACTAATGTCTTGGGCACTGTATTAATAGTGTAATGAACAAATTTGAGAGCCCCATCTGAAGGAGTACTGGGAGGAATAGAAAAAAGTGATTGCTTCAAGACAGAGCTCTAGTTGGCCAGGACATGTGCCTTGTGTTTCAAAATTGATCTTTTGTCACCAGATACCAGTCTGAAGACTTGAGGTGTTCTAACTCCCGCCCTTTTCCCTCTGTACACCCAATAGTGAAAGTGTAACATCTGTGTGTCCTGATGGGAAGGAGTTTAGCCACAGGGAGAGTCTCCAGGGTCAGGGGAGTTTTAGTTTATTTGAAACCACATAAATTCAAAAAGAAAAACCGGTGAAAAAATTTTCCAGAGCCAGTGGTAGTTTGGATGCTATGGTCTTAGCCAAAATGATGCAGAGGGAGGAGTTTCTCTTGCTTTTGTGGGTTAGAGGCAAATTTTCTGAGCTTGAAACATGAAGTACAGTGGGGGCCCCTTAGAGAGGGCAACGCAAAGACAATGAGCCTGGGCAGGGGCTGCCTCTCATTGGGGAAGCTCTAGAAATGGAAACCAGTGTGACTCAAAGTTCAACAAAAAGTTACCAGTTCCATAAGTCCAAATACTCTATAATGGGGGTGGAAGGCTTCCATAAGATGAATGATTTCTTACACAAATTCATTCATTAAGCGACTAAGTATTAGGGGCTGGAACAAGAAGATATAGGGAAAAAATTTAAAGTAATAAAATAAAATAAAAAAAACAAGACCTCGACTATGAAGCTATTAAGCAGTTGTCTGCCTCCAAAACAGTTACTATTAATTAAGGTCTTTCTGATAAAATTGAGACAGACAACAAATGCCATCGAGGTTACATCTTAACTGTTCACCAATAGTGGAACACAACTGTGGAGGGTTGTAAATGTCTCATTCCTTCAAACAAATAGCAACAGTCTCTTTCTAACCCACACTGCCTACTATAAAGGATTAACTGGAGCTTCAGGAGACCCAGGCTGACAAGCAGGAATACTGCCTGTCACTGTCACTGAGGAAAAGAGATCTCTGGAGAGACCTGCATTGGCAAATGAAGTATTCCCAGCCAGAAGTAGCAAGCATCCTTCCCAGTCATGACATGTTGTCCAAAACTAGTTATGTGGCCCCATCCAAACACGAGGGAGCCAGGAGAGACAACCTATTGAGTTCCAGAGTGAGGAGAGATGGAATATTTGTTGAACAGTGCCAAACACTGCTGCAGCCCATAGCAGTTACCACTTTAACAGATCATAGTCCCAAAGATTGAGCTCATGCATCAGCCTTGGTCAGACTAACATGTTTACCATCAGCAGATAAAGTAAAACTGTCACTGAATGTCTGTTCCTCAAGCCATGGCGTGTCATCCAAGATGCAGAGATAAAAGGAGGTGGACTTGTACCACGCACGGAACTGAGCTTGATGTGAACAAACAGTAACAGCCCTAAGCCACTCCTTACCTACAGCTGTCAAGAGGCCCTTTAATGCATTATACGGGCGTTATGTGGTTTCACAAGTGGAACCACCCAGTCTATGGCCCCTGTGACCAGGAGTTGATAAAAATGATTTACTGCATCTTTGCCATCACCACCAACCATATTCAGACTACAAAATCCAGCTTCCCCCAAAATAATCTCCTGACCAATTTCAGAGGAAAGCAAAGTACTCTGTTAGAAAGACTGAGAAATGTCAGTACTTTGCAAACCCTATCTGAAAAAAACTGAAATCTGTCATGTAAATCCCTTTAAATCTGACATTAAGAAAAACTGGCACTCCTACACTGTTGATGGGAATGTATAAATTGGTGCAGCCACTATGGAGAGCAGTATTTATATTTGTCAAATAATTAAGAATTAAAATACCATATGATCCATTTAACTTCTGGGTATTTTCCAACAAATACTAAAATATGAATTCAAAAAGATATCTGCACTCTTTGTGTTCACCACAACAGTAATAATAAGACATGGAACCAAACTAAGTATCCACCTATACAGATGAATAAAGAAGATGTGGTATATATGCAGAAAGGAGTAGTACTCAGCCATAAAAAAGAAAGAAGTTTTGGGATCTACAAAGATCCCCCTTTAGGGGGGCCTTAGTCCCCCTAAAGAGGACTAAGCTAGGTGAAATAAGTCAGATGGAGAAAGACAAATACCGTATGATTTCATTCATTTGAAGGATATAAAGAAACAAAGCAAATTAACAAACAAAACAAAACAAAACCCATGCTCTTAGATATAGAAAACAAACTGGTGATTACCATACAGGAAGGGAGTAAGGAGTGGGACAAAGTGAGTAACAGGAGTTAAGTATAGAGTAGTGGATGGAAGCTAGACTTTTGGTGTTGATCATGATGTAATGTTTACAGGTGAAGAATTACAATGGTGTGAACCTGAAACTGATGCATGCTATAAACCAATATTACTTCAATAAAAATTCATTTTTAAAAAATTACTAAAAGAAAAACTGACACTTAGTATAAGAGCTGTGATGCAGTCCATCTGCGAGATCAGACTGTGGGGCGAGGGTAACATGACCACCCATCCACCAGCCACTGGTCAAAAGCAATGAGCTCTGGGCCTCCCCTGGTGGCGCAGTGGGTTAAGCAATCGCAGCCACTGAAGCACGAGTTCGATCCCTGCTGCCGGCCAGGGGGGGACCCACATGGCGTGGCAGACCTCTCCTGCTGTGCCCGCTGCTCCCCTC
>JAGFMF010011412.1:2159928-2181892 GCA_019455555.1 Galemys pyrenaicus
CCCCCCCCCCCCCCCCCGTTGTCGCCCCGCAGGCCGGGGCATTCCATGGCGAAGAAAAATGCAGGTGATCTCAAAATGAACTGTCCCCCTCCATCATCTGTGTTAAATGTGTATATAAAAAGAGAATCATCAAGCCTTCTGCTTGTCCTGGCAAAGCCAAGCAGGCAGCACCACCTGAACAGCACTACCTGTTCTTGCTTTGTTTTGTAGTTCTCACAACCACCTGTGGGGTAATTGTCATTTGTATGTTTGTGCACGCACAGAAGAACCAGAGTGTAGGCCAGAGGTGCGGGAGGTGAGAGAATTCACCATAGACAGAGTGGGGAGCAGAACAGGCAGATTCAGTGAAACACACTGCTGAGGGGAGCAGCTGGTGAAACCAGGAGAGGTCTGCTGTGCCTTATGCAGAGTCACCTCCCTGGCTAAGGGTCAAACTCAAACTCAGGCTTTAGAGGTGAGAGCACTGAAACTTAATCCCTAGGCCACCAGGAAGGCCCTGGATGCCTTGACTCTTTGGTAGGCTTTCAAGGGGTAGATTTTTAAGCTTGTCCTGAAGTCTCAATAGACAGTAAAGGCAAAATGACTGATGAAAAATTCCTGCTTTTTGAATTTTTCTGGAGCTAAAATTTTATATTTTAATGTGTGGACAAGCATATTTAGGTCCTCTGCATGTGTTAATTTATTTAATCCTCACAGTAACTCTCTTCAGCAGATCTATGAATGTCCCCATTACAGAGACAAGAAAATCAAGGTCAAAAGAACTGAAATAACTTGACTATGTCCATACAAAATGAAGACTCCTAATTTAGGCCCTGAAAGCCTGACCTTAAAGTCTGTGCTCTACCCACTGACCTATGCTGCCTCTTGGAATTATATTAATCATGTCTACAGTGATATTTGAGGCAATAACAATACAGGATGTAAAATGAAAGAATGCAGTCTCCCAAGTCATTATTGCATGATGAACTAAAATAGGGTAAAAGTAAGGGAAACAGTGGGAAAGGTCAAATCAAGATTTCAACTATGCAGAGCTCCAACAATGATGCTCTGGAAGTGGGACAGGGACACAACCTGACATGCCGTTTAAGTAAATAAGGAGACCGATGCTAAGAGGCAGGATCCCTCCACACATGAGTAGCCCCAGTGCTTACGGGGGTTGTGCTGGTGGTGCAGCAGCAGCAGCAGCACGCAGAGCAAGGCTACTGTCAGCAGCACCACTTCAGACAACACAGGAGAAGAGGCTGAAAACCAGCCCCTGACCTGGACTTCGAGAAAGGCTGAATCCAGCATTCATATTCTGGGAGCAGATTCAGGTCAAGGGGGCAGAGAATCGACCAGGATCATCCCATAGTCATGTCAGATTCGGGAACCAGCCCCATGGGTGTTAGTGCAGGTGCTGACTCAACACAAGTGGACATGAAGGACATCTACCATTCTAGGACGAAGCAAGACTGGCCTCCACCCAACTTCAGCCTCAACACTGAGGATACTCCAAAGGCCTAGTCTTCATCGTATCCTCCAGCTCCAGAGCACTTAAGATGGTAGAAAGTCCTTAGCTATGAATTTCAAATCCTAAAACATCCTGAGACAGATGGGAAAATGCAGTTTTGGCAAGATCCTACCCCAATCCAATGGAGTGATTTTTCTCCAAATTGAATCTTAGAAATTCAAGCTGCATTTAATGCTAGCAAAATACAACTTCCTGGTTCAAAATACTTAATAACTCTAATAGTTATTGAGTGGGATATGGGCAGATGAGACTAATATATGGATGCAATTTCCCTTGAAATCATCTCGGAAATGAAACCCCAAGAGAAAACATGTTCATAATGATGTAGAATGGATTTTTGCTAAACACAAAAACAGTGCAGGACATGTTATTAAGCCGCAAAGGGCAGCCTTGCTGCCTCTGCTGATCAGTGGCTTGTCCTTTTGAGTCTCCTTTTCCAAAGGCTCTCGCAGTAGGGTGCAGGGGCAGGTGTGGCGGTACAATGAAGGGTGGAGGTGTGGAATGAAGAGAAGACCTCACTGGAGCATCATGACCACCCCCCTTGAAAAGTCTTGAGAGTTTTTTCTAACAGCAGTGCTCTCCAGGAGTTAGAATAAAAACTTCTCAGCACTGGAATGGAATACTATCATGAATCTCTACAACGTGGGGGAAATGCTAAAAAGGGCTGACATTTCCATCGTCAGCTTCATCCCTCTTAGTCGGGGTGAGCTCCTGTCCTCTTGAACACTGGACAGCTCATGATGACATGGGTGCGAGTTACTCTTAGCAACCTGACCACAGGCTGAGGCTGGAGCTCGACTAAGAAACACACCACTCTCCAGATATTATCAAGTGGTATAAGGCTCCCTAGAGGAGGATTACAGAGCACAATCTAGAGTCTACAAGGCCTCCAGAGGCAGAGGAAACTGCATAGGTGTGTCATTTGTATATAACAACAAACAGTAGGGCAGTGTTAGGTCAAACAGGTAAACAAACTAAGGAAAATACACTCCTTGGGCAGCAACTGACTCTGTGCTAGTTTCGACAGCTTCTCTCTAGCTAGCTTGAATCCTGCCACAAACATGGAAATAGCAATACTTACACTAAGTTCACCACTGAAAGTTCAATTCAATCCTTCACCACACTATTTTCCCCTCTGTCCTGGTATACCCGCTCCTTCTCCCTTCCCTTCTGGTAACCACTAATTGGTCTTGTAGTCCAAAAGCTTATTTTTGTTTTATTTAGTTCATCTGTATGCCTGTTTTCTCTATATATCACATATGAAAGAAATCATATAGTGTTCGTGTCTTTCTGTCTGGATTACTTTACTATAATTCCCTAGTGAATTATTTCAATGCTAAGAGCCCTGAAAATGTAGGGACCCCAGGTTGTGTGTATGTGTGAGGCCTGCGCCACCCTCCCAGAGCCCTTCTGGCCTAGTCTCTAAGGCACACCTACTACATTTCATCCATGTGTGCCCCAGGCCACTCCAGCACTACAAGGCAAACACCAGTGCCCCAGTCCACACGTTACCAATAGTCCCATATTTCAAATCTCCTTCTTCATCCATAGTTGGCTGCCAGATTATCAGTGATGTCTCAGCATGAGAGCTGAGCTTTCAGCAATGAAGGTGAGCTAACTGGAGAGGATTTTGAAAAGATGGGAAGGCTCGTGAGGCTCAAGTCTCTCGAGACAAAAATCGAAGAAAATACACCCAACTCAAAAGCAAACTTGGAGAGCAGAGCTGCTCTGGAATTGAGCCAAAGTGTCTGTCCTGTGGCTCCAGAAAGTAGGAACCCCCTGGGGTTTACAGTTCAGTAAGCACTAACTAACACTAGGCAGTCCAGGGACTGTGTCCTCACCAGCGTACACGCACACTCTGAAATGGCCAGGCTGCTGTGCGCACACAGCTGTGGCCCCCAAGGTCATTTCGGCAGCACGTCCTTGCACACATACCCCCTCCTTCTCCAACTCCCACTAGATTCCTCCCCCAATATGAACAAAATCCAGGAAGCATCTGCACAAATGTTAACATAAAATGCAGCCACATGTAACTTTTATTTCTACATTTATTGGTAGGTAATAATACAATTAACAAATGCTAAACTTTAACTTTCTTCGCCTGTGTTGCCCTAAACCACAGCAAAGTTACAAACAAATAAAACTACTCCTCACCACCCCGCCCCCGAAAAATACTCCCAAATGCATAGAAGAGCTCTGTTCCCAGACCCTGAGGCACAGCCAGGTCATGTGGGGGCTTCCATCAGAGTCCCAATGGTGATTAAAACCTGGAACCAAATTGGAATATTTAGACTCCAGCTTAATTCAGAACCGGGTGCTCCACGCCCCAATGTTACCTCTTAATATAGCTGTTGGTCCAGCCCACTTTAAACACCTACTCACAGACGTTACACCAGATAACACTTCTCAACGAGCTCTGTTCCCAGACCCACATCTTCATACCCACACAGAGAATCCAAGAATTTCAGACGAGGAGGAAATCTTAAAGATCATCCAGCCCAGCCTCCTCATTCAGCAACTGATCACAGTTCGCCACCACCCACTTCCTGTCCCCAGCACCCATAAGGTGAGGTCAGGCTGGACAGCAAGCATACAGTCCTGACGGAAGCTCCTGACCCGACCCCACCTCACCCCACCTCGTCCCACACCCCAGCCTGCCAGTCCACCTGGACCCGCCCCAGCGATCGACAAAAAACAGGGCCTTCTCTAGAGCTCCCTGTGCTTTTTCAAACCCCCGTGAATGTGGCATGACCTCCCCAGAACCCACATGCCCTCCTATTCCACCAATAGAATCAATTAAGCTTCAACAACCTTGTCAAACACTCCCCGCTGTCAGATATCCCTGACCTTTCCCAGGACACAGCCCTGCCTCCTTCACCCCCGACACCTATCAGCCTCTGACATGGCTCATTTCTCACCATGTGTGGAGTCTGTGCTTCTCGAGTCTGCCTTCTTCCACTGCAAGGTGAATTCCGTAACGATAGGGACCATATATCACACATTCTGTCACCTTTGTATCCAGACTGGTACCCAGTAAGCTCTTTATAAAGTTAGAGGAAATGAGATAAAGAGAAAGAGAAGAAAAGACAGAGGGGACTAATGTCGGAGTATGTAAGAGATTTGCTCAAAGTCTCCCATGGACACATGGCTACACCACAGAGGGCCCTTCAGTCACTCTGTCTTACAGACCGCTAGCCCTGGAGTCATTCACCATCCACACAGCATTCCACATCCACCCACTTCCCTCTGTTTTCTCTGCACCAGCATGTGGTTCCTGGTTCTGAACACAGTTCCCCACCCCCAGCCCTGGGGGTGGGGGGGGGGCAGGGGGACGACACTTGTATGTGTAAGTGGCTAAGAAAAGGCTGTCTCCAGGAGCACTGAGAGGTGGTTGGGTTGAGCAGAGTTCAATAGACGAGCCTTCCATGTAGAACTGGAGGGCAAATGCTCAGGAGAAATAGCCACCCGCCTCCTTTCAACAATTGCTACTGGAACTGCTTCTCCACTGCCAAAGCCCCAACCTCTTAACCTTCCTACATACCACCCCCAAAGGCAGTGTCTCTGGGGATTGTGGGTCTTTCTGGCTGTCTCTCTGATGTCTGGGAAAGCCCCATGACTGATCGTGGCCTCTTCTTACTTGCCAGGAAAGCCAGCCAGGAAACTAGCCAAGAGAGTACAAGCCAGCTGGCAACAGCTCCAGGGGCCGGGTTGTATAAGTCCAGACCAGCCTCTAGCCCTGGGCAAGGGCCTCTTCAGCCCACAGCCAGTCTCTTCTGAAAGTGTCATAGCAATCCAGCCCTCCCCTGGGGCCCTGCCCAGAGAGAGGGGTCCCTCCCCAGCTGCTGCCAATTTGCACCTCATTAGCAACAGTCTCTCCCTTGTGACAGTCCCTCAGAAATCCCAGACTGAGCACCTCGTTGGTGCTAAATGAACTCTGGGTGTTTGGGGAGTATGGCATCTGAGCTGCTAGAGAATGACAAGGCTCAGGGCTTTCCAGAAAACCAGGGGAGCACAGGCTACACACAGAACACAGAGAACACTATGGTTGGCAGAAACCAGCGGTTCATGATTAGGAAGCGCTGGGAATCAAAGGGATATTTTGAGACTTCTGTTGATGCATGCAAGGCAAATGGTGAGCTGAATGAATGCAACTGGACTGTGGCAGATGCCAGAGGGAAATCACAGAGGCATTTCCACTGCTTGGGTGCTTAAAAAATGATGTAAAATTACTGATCCCTCCCTTGTCACAGAGAGAGTGTTGGTTGGGACAGATGAAATGCCTTTGAAATCCTTCAAAGCCCTTTGGAAGTAAGATGCACTAAAAACACCGTCTGTTCAAAAATACTAAAGAAATACACTGATTTATTAAATAGCCTGTTGTTCTTACTGATGAAGAACTGAATGAGCAACCTCCATGTCACCATGGTGAGCTGGGCCCATATCTTTATGCCAACTCCCTTCAGAATCTCTCCACTGAAAATGAAAGTAAAGGGAATGAAAGACATGATATCACAAGAAAAAAGAAAAAGGTGGGATGACAAGATAACGCTGGAGAGTGACTGGAGCAGCAGTAACTAAGTACAAGGAGGATAGAGACTTTGGAGATGTGGGTATCAAGGGGAAAGAGGCAAACAAGAGATGGCTTTGCCCCACCAACCCTGGAACTGGAGCTGCAGGTACCACCGAAGGAGAGGGTGGGAGGAGGAACCTAAAGGAGGCACCAGTGAGATTGTCATCCGGAGCAGTGGTAACTCTTGCCCAGCACAGACAGGGAACTGGACACTTTGTTCTGAATAAGCTAAAACCAGAGAGGAATGAAAAAGGCAACCACTAACCATATTTGGGCTTGAGTATGACACCCTCTAGTAAAAGTGGAGGTGGGCTGAAATTCTGTACCTTGAATAATACAAATACCTTCAACCTCAGAGAAATAGCAGTAGAGGTGAACACCTTAAAAGGAAAGTAAGTCTTCCTCTCTGAGGAAACAAAACAAAAAATATTAACCTTTAGTAATTTCTAATAGGACAATGCTCAGCCCAACCACTCACTCCATAAGGAAGCTGACTGGACTCGCAAGTCACATTCATGCCCATGAAGTTTCCACTCAGAACTTTTTGGGGCCTCTTCCTTCCATATGACTGGATCATCAGATATTTAAATAGAGTTTCCAAGATGAAGATACTAACATAAGTAGTAAAAAAAAAAATTGAAGAAAACAAAGAGGATAAAATGTCAAGAAACTATCGTTAATATCATCAGAGAAATTAGATACTACAACAATGAAACAAGAATGGAATACTATGAAAATGAACTCTGGAAAACATGAAGAGGTTGAAATTAAAAGTAAGATACAAAAAAATTTAAAAATCCAATAAAGTAGAAAGAAAATAGAGGAATAACCCCACATACACCACAGCTATTTCATATAAATTCCAGGGGGAACATGCAATAGATAAAATAGAGGGATAGAAGATATTTTTCCCTCACATACAAGAAAGAGTACCAGATAACTTCTTAGAACTAAAGTTTTCAGATTGAAGAGATCTAAAATATTCCTGACACCAGGAATATTTGTGCCTGAGCTAAGACACATCCATTTTGAAGTTTTCAAACAGTAGACATAAAGAGAAAACTATTTTAAAGTCCAGGGAGAAAGGAAAAGACATAGAATTACTGCGAGAAGAGGCTTGCCCTTCTCAACTGCCACTCCAGGGAGCAGAGCAGCCACAGAGAAATGCCTTCACCCTTCCCAGGTGAAACAATTCCTTATCTACAACTCCACACCCTGAAAAACTCTCAATCAAATGTGAAGGCAGAAAAAGATCCTCAGACAGGAAGGGGCTCAGAATACCCACCTCCTGTGCACCCTTTCCCAGGAAGTTTTGCAGGAAGAGCTCTCCTTCCTGGATAACTTACTAGCTGGGTCATTGAAAGCATGACCGAGGTCCAAGGGAAACCTACTGGTGACACGGTGCTGTGTCCTGCCTGGCAGCTCAGGCAGGAACCGTAGCTGGCGGCGTGGAGTCTAGGCAGTCTGGCAAACAGGGAACTGTGGGAAAGGGAAGCCAAGGCCATGGGAAGGACGAGGCAGGCACTAGAAGCCAGTGCAAAAGGGGCACAAGGCTGCAGGAGCAGGAGGGCTTGCATACCAGTATTCACAAGGTGAATACATCATTTGATTTGTTTTCATGTGATAAGAAGATGTATGGTTCTGTAAAGAAGTTTTTGCGAGAATTGGAACCAACCCCACATAAGAATAAATTTCTAAATGGGCTAGAAATACAGGAAAGGAAATGTCCTTCATAGCATGCTGGGTGGCCCAGAGAGATCTACAATTTACAAAGTCAGTAAAATATTTATGAATGACTTAAATAACGACTATGGTAAGAATGTAATGGAAAGATGAAAAGAGGAACCGGTGCAGGCGGGAGAAAAGATAACTAAACCCTCACCATCTCATAAGAAAAACTGGAGAAAAAGTCAAAGTGGCTCTCAGAGGTGTATTATTTGAAAATGTAAATGAAAAAGCCAGGAAAAAAAAACAGCTAATGTAGTTTGGAAAAATGGGAGGACGGGAGAGACACTGGGAAGGGTACTGCTGGGTTCTGTTAGAAACCAAAGTTCTAGTTAACAATGAGCTATGCATTAAGCTATGCTTACATAGTTCAGTTAAATAAATATCGGGGTTAAAACTAAAATAGTTGACTAATCCTCGCAAGCCTGCATTTGCACATCTCCAAAATGATGTGTGCACTGCATTAGCAAACCCATGATCTCAGCTGTCGTGAAGAAACTGGAGTACCCTGGAGGTTCACAGGTCTCTGCATTACCCCACAACAGATGGCATGCGTGTGATGCAGCCTGGTGGTGGTGCAGTGGTATCTTGCATTTATTTTATTTATATGTGGCATGATGATTTATTTACAAAGTACATCCATCACTCCTTTCACTCGCAGCAACAGTGCTGTGTGGTATCACCAGACTCATTTTTCCAATGAGGCTTCTGGGGGGGTCAAGAGGGTCAGAGAGAGAACCTGTCCGAGAGTGAGCAAGTGACTCACAAGCAGACAAGCAAGCCCATTCACACATGACATGAGTGTGTGCACATTCAGTAGTGGGTTGGGTAGTTTCTGACATAAATATTGCATTAACACAGACTTATTTTCTAATTTTATTAGGCCTTTGTCATTCTAGGGCATTGAAGAGCAAACATTTCCAAATGAAGCATACCAGGGAAAAATGAAGCTTGCATTTTTTTTTTTTTAATTTAAAACAAAAATGCCTTCAGTGAGGAACATAGGAGGAAATGGGGAAGTTTTGCATTTTATCATTTAGTATCATAAAGATATTGTTTGGTCGCTTCTAGGTTATTAATAACTGGATTTGGTTGAAAATAGGAGTTTTCCAATCTTTTTTACTTATATAAAGATTTATTTATTTATGCATACAAGAACTGTGGTGTAGGCCAGAGGTTTGGGGGGGTGAGAGGATTTACCAGAAGACAGAGCGGGGAAGAGAACAGGCAGATCTACTGAAATCTACTGCTGAGGAGAGAAGCGGGCGAGGCAGGAGAGAGGTCTGCTGCACCATGTGGGTCCCCTCCCAGGCCAGGGATTGAACTCATTGAACTCATGCCACAGTGGCTGGAAACAGCTTGATAGCACTGAGACTTCTTTAGCCCCTGCGCCACCTGGGAGGCCCAAGAGATTCCCAGTCTTAATTCTGGAATGAGTTTGCAGACTGGATCCCCACAGGTCATGAGAGCTCTGGGCCCGAGCCCAGCAGTCCACTGGCCTTGAACCAAGAGCCCATTCCTTCCTGCAAGCTAATGTTACTCTGCTCTCAAAGCTTCTCTCTCTTCTACCCTATTTTTCTCTATTTTTTCATTTGTATGAGAAAAATTATTTTCCAAAATGCAGGACATAAGCCAGGTCTCAAGCACCGCAATGCAAGGCACATAAAGCAGAGAAAAGGCTGAGTGTCCTTCTAATCCTCCAGGAACAAGCAGGAAAGTCAGGGAAAGAACTGGTCACAATTACTTCCCACCACCATGCCACACTCCATTTACTAGAGATTAACTATGAAAAGAGTGTGCAGTTTGCAGCTGAAAGCAAATCTTTCCTGGCTGCAAAATTATCTGTATTTCTATTAACTGGCCCAGCCAATCTTGGTTCATGTAATAGAGTTTGACAGTAACACAGCCTTCTGACAGTGAACAACGTTTAAGCTGCTCGACTACCATTTTCTAATAAATTCACAACACATATTTCTGCCATTAATTTGTTCAGTGATTTCTATGTATCAGAATCTGGAAAAAAGTCTCTACTTCATTAAAAAAAAGAAAATTCCAATGATGTGATCTGGGGAATTTCTCCAAACAGATTAGAGAGAAAATTCTTTTGTTCAAGCTGATGTCCAACAAGAACAGAGACAACACATGTTCTCAAGTTTTCTGTGTAGTTAGTTACCTGGTTAGAACTGAGGACATTTTTTTTTTTTTTAGCTTAAGTATTAATTTAAATCTAAACTCCACTCTAACACTATTAGGTAAAAATGAGTTTTGTGTTCAGATGCAAAAACAGCTCATTCTCATTCAGTCTTTCCCAAATTCTCATGGATTTTAGAATCACCCTTCTTTCTGCTTATTTTCCTCCTTCCTCCTTCCTACCATCCCAGAGGAGTGAGGAGAGCGTGGTTCAGACACCATGGCCACTGCAGAGAGAACAAGGATCTCCCTTTCCCCTTCACATCTGGATGGTGGGAGGGAAGCCCTTGTTCCCCTTGGTGGCCTTGGCCCCTGTTTGGTGGCAGGGCAAGGTGAAGATGTCACTTCTGCAGCCACAGCTTCTTACAGTAGTAACAGTGGATCCAGAAGGAGAACTGTAGTGGATGCAGAAGGAACAAGAACTTCCCCACATTTAGGTACAAGGCATCACCCCTCAGTCCCCAAAAGCTCCAATCGTTCTCTAATGACCACAACATCCAAATCCTTCTGATTATATTCGAGGCTTCCATCCCTGCTCGATCATTCACTACATGCTTCTGGGATCAAAGCAAAGTATTCCACAGTTCATACTGAGGCCCCAATGCACCACACATTTCCACCACCGCATTTTTTCCGTGTAATTCTATCAATTCTTCAATGTCAAGGTTCCAGAAGACTTTGCCCAAACACCTAACCTCACTCCCTCTTTCTGGTGGTCCTCAAGCCCAGATATGCTCATGCACATGTTGCCTGCTGTTATCTTTGCTCAGGCTTCTGAAGTCTAACACGGACAGAATAGATGTAACTCCTAGTAAACGTCCTTTATCCTGCATGTATTTGCAAACAGTAGAAACCACCTCAAGCCCTCCATTCTGATCCATTTCAGGAACTGTTCAAATGAGATCAGAAGTAAATGGACTGTGTTTTGAAATTGTGTTTCTAGTTAGCCTTTTAGAAAGGGGGGTAAATTTCTCCATTGAATCAATGACTTCAATGAAAAACAAATCTACCTCCTCCTCCTCCTTCAAGGCACAACTAACATCACCTGTTTCAAGACTTCTCCAGTTAGGCTACCATAGGTGCCCTTCCTCTGGTCCCCTTCACGTCACCCCTAAACATCTCTTCATCCTTGTGTTCATCACTCTGTTCTTGCAGGTCAAGACCTTGCTTCTCTCCCTCATTAGACCAGAGCTTCTTGATAATGGAAATACTTATTTCACTTTCCTGCTAGCATGCATGTAGTAGGCACTCAATATATTGCTCTATTTGTTTCCCCAGTAAGTTACAAGCAACTTGAAACAACTGTAAGGTAGAAATCATGTATTTGAATTTCAGTTCCTCACCAAGGGCTTCAAATATTGCTTAGCACATATAACAAATACTCCATAGTTGTCCTTATAAGATAGGTAAGATCTTACCTTACCTATTTTATCTTACCCATAAATCTTTCCAGGGGACTGCTCAAGTTATAAAACAGATGAGAAAAATCCAGTAGTTATCTTATAAAACAGATGAGAAAAATCCAGTAGTTCTCCCAGTGATGCTTTTTAAAAAGTACTTTCCCCTGATTTTCAGTATCAAAACTTCAGAGCAAGCATTCTGTGTGTGGGAGAGCCTCAGAGACCATCGAGATTCATGTATTTCATTTCTCATATTCTAAAGCTTCTCTCCTTTTCCATTTCTCATCATCTTCACAAATTATCTCACTCCCTTCAACAGAAGATGCACATTACTCAGGTTATTTTTAGAGCACCCTTGTGTGCAATATTGGCAGTTCAAAGCACCAGAGAGAATCCACACAAACACACCAAGATTCTCCTGGGACACTGACTGTGTCCTTGAAGTTCTTTGCACAGCTTCCTAAGGTCTTTCCTTGAGAAACTAGGGAGCCATTAAAGGCTGAAGTCCATGTACTTACTTCTCTGGTGAACTTACAATAAATGTTTGTTGAATGTGATGGGGGCTCCTGTTAAGAATAAAACAGGAACCAGGGCCACCCTGGTGGTGCAGTGGATTAAGTAATACACTCTGAAGCAAACTGCAGCCACTGCAACATGAGTTTGATCCCTGCTACTGGCCGGGGCGGGGACCCACATGGTGCAGCAGACCTCTCCTGCCTTGCCCACTGCTCCCTTCAGCAGTGTGTTTCAGTAGATCTGCCTGTTCTGCTCCCCACTATGTCTCTGGTGGATCCTCTCACCACCCGCACCTCTGACCTGTACCCCAGTGCTTGTATAAATAAATAAATAAATAAATAAATAAATAAATAAATAAATAAATACACACATACATCTTTAAAAAAAAAAAGAAGAATAAAACAGGAACCCATAACAAGATACCTCTATGACACAGTCATGTTCGTTAACTACATATCCACAAGCCAAGTGGATGAGAAAGAACCAGGAACGAATGACCTTCTCTGTCTCAGCATCTAAATTTCTCTCTCGTTCCAGTTACGCCTCTAAAGTGTAACTTTTGAATTAGGGAACTGAACTTCTTAACCAAGAACCATACCTTTCAAAGTTGTCATGCAAGTATGATGGTCTAGAGATTTCTGTAGGTTTGATAAACCAAAATATTGACATTAATGTCTCAAAGCAGCACAGTTCTAGAACTTTCTGCAGTGATGAAAACATACTGTCTCGGGGGCCTCCCTGGTGGCACAACTGGTTAAACAATGCATTAAGAAGCAAACCACAGCCAACAAAGAATGAGTTCGATCCCTGCCGCTGGTCAGAGAGGTGACCTACATGGCACAGCGAACCTCTCCTGCCTTGCCCGCTGCTCCCTTCAGCAGTGTATTTCAGTCAATCTGCCTGTTCTGTTCCCCACTCTATCTCTGGTGGATCTTCTCACTGCCCGCACCTCTGGCCTGTATGCCAGCCCTTGTATGCATAAGTAAATAAATCTTAAAAAAAGAAAATGTGCTGTCTCGGTGCTGTCAAATTGACTGCTTCAGCCATGCCCATCTCTTAAGAGGCTGAAAAACTGAGCTTCTAATTTATTTAATTTGCCTTGACAGGCACAAGTGGCTAGAATCTACCAGATCCCTTTGACATCCCTAGTACCTGAAATAGTAAAATGCTATCTTTAAGACAGAACAAGTAACCTTCTTGGCCACCAAATATAGGTTTAGCCAAAGTACAGATAGATTTCTTTCTTTTTTTTAAATTTACTTTTACTTTATACATAAAAGAACTGAGGTACAGGCCAGAGGTGCAGGAGTGAGAGGAGTCACCCAACACAAAGTAGGGCACAGAACAGGCAGATCCACTGAAATACACTGCTGAGGGGAGTAGCGAGCAAGACAGATGATTTCTTTATCAGTTCTCTATCAGTTCCCCAGAACTTCTCAGAGAACCACCTTAATTCAGTGTCAGAAGAGTCACCCACAGGCACCTCCAGGCAGCAGTGGTGTCAGAAGGAGGTGACACAAGCGTTAGTTTGGAGAATGCAGATAATGGTGAACAGAGTCCTCCCTTTCTTATTTAGGGGAAAAGAAAGAAAAGAGAGGGAAGGAATCAAAGAAGCAGGGAGAGAACGAGAGAGAAGGAAATTCAAACATTCTAAAAGGGTTTGGTACTTGAAATAAATATGAAACATGACAAATAAATGTTTAGTCGAACTGAAATGACAACCCTAAGTGAAATGGTTGCAAACTAAGCAAAACTTCGGGAAGTCATCAATAAGTTGCTGAATGGGCAGTCTGGAAATTCAGCTTTCAGAATGTTTTACAGCAAGCGGCTGGCCCCACACTGATCATAGACATATGATCTGTACAGCCACATCCAGGGTGCCACGTTCACAGAGCAGTGCCCACACGGCACGGGTTGTCCCGGCACTAGCACACCTAGAGAGGAGGGCAGGTGGACAGTGAAATCCAACCTAAGTGCTACCCACCACCTGCTTAACCCTGATTCTGACAGAGTTTGGATGCTGGTGGGGGGACCTTTGTTCCTCTGTCCACCCAGACTTGAGACCGATTCCTAATTGGAACATAGACACCATATGTGCCAGCAGTGACCCTAGTTCGACCACATTTGTAGTTTACTGCTCAATTCTTATGAAGGAGGTCATGGACTAACTAGTGTGCTGTCAAATTAGGAGTAAACAGGATTGAAAATTACCTTAGATAGGGAATTTCTGAAGAACGACAAGAATCTAAAGAAAAGAGGGCAAAGGAGAAATCTAACACCTAACTGAAAATATTTTAAGGTGTTTCATTTGGAGAAATGAGAAGGCCTATCCTGACTGTCCCCACAAGTGAAAACAAGAGTAAATAAATAAAAGGAAGCAAAAAATAAAGGGGTCAGTTTCAGACTCAGCATGGGGGTGGGAGGGGCAGGACACTGCAATGAGGAGTGGGTGAACCTACGAGCCCTCAGTGAATTAGAACTGAGTTTGAATCCTGACCCCACCAACTAATAGGTCTTTAACGTGAAGCAAATGATTTTCTCTCTGTGAGAATCCCTCATCTGCAAATTGGAAATAACTAACTCAGAGTTACTGTGATAATAAGAGTATAGCAACAAAGAGGCAACAAGTACCTAATTCATGCAAAACAGTCATTAGATGCTAATATCTCATTTCTCCTGGAACAATTAGACCCCATCAATGGTATAACTATTCCCTGATGGAGCCAAGAACTCCTGGCACTGAAAACATTTACCAAGATAGGTTAGCGAACCATTTACCAATGAAAAAGGCCTTCAGACTTTGTTTTGTTTTTTATTTTGGCTTGAGGTTGTTTTTGTTGTTTTTTTTTTCTTTTTTGTTTTAGAGAGAAAACAACAGAAACTAACCCTGGTTAACATAAACAAAAAGGAAATTTAATGGGTATGAACATGGCAGTCCAAAAGAGTTCCGGTTGAGATGAATCTAAGTGATCAATTTGCCTGAGGATGCAAATGGGGTTCCAAAAAGAAGCCACCTACAACCGCTTCCAAAGACCTCACCGGCTTCCACATGGAGAATAAGGCACCTTGATACACAATCCCTCAAGACGCACACACAGCATGGCCCCAGAGGACTGCAGTGTATTTATACATTTACACTGGGATGCAGAGCAGTTTTTATGTGCACAGGCTAAGGAGTCCTCCTGACACTCAAATTCTGGTTCTACTGCTGACTAACTATGAGACCCTTAGATACCCTATGCCTCAGTTTCCTCTTTTGTCAAACTGTAGATAGCAACAGCACCTAGTACATAAAGTTCTTGTAAGAATGTACTGAAATAGTGTGTATAAAGGACTTAGCACAGCTCCCGGCACATATGTGTAAGCCTCCGTTAAGGGTTGCTGTTGCTATTATTATTACTACTAACAATGCTGGGGGTATACCACTGAGCACCTTCCAGGGGCACAACTTCTGACAAACACTTAAGACCATGCTCCTCTGTGGTTTCATGGCAGGTAAGAAAGTCAACGATTTTTGTCCTCTCCTCCCCAGCTCTTCTTGACTTTATTTCCCCATATAGGAAACAGGTTTCCACAGTGCCAGTACTTCAGTAAAGCTGTTTTGAGTCATTGTAAAAAGCACACAATGAAATATATGAGAAGCACTAATTGCTGGAGAGATGCTAAAAACAACCATGCTAATGAACCCAACACCACAGTGGGAATAACCGTTCACCATTTGTGGATTCATCCGTGTATTATTTCTTCCGAACATTACTTTTAGTTCCTGGAAGAGGTGCTTTGCCACAAATGGGAGGGCAATTTACTGGAAGTTAAAGACCCGCTTCCAAGCATCCCACCTGCTCCGGGAAAGAAGTATTTTCCTTCAAATGACCTGGGGCAGCAAGTGGGGGGCCTCAGGGGAGCTGTACTGTACAGCGCACAGACTTTGCAACCTAACCTCGCCCATGAAGCAGTTCTCTGAAGAAGACTCCCTGTCCGGATACACACAAGTTTCACAACAGCCCATGTGGGCAAGAGAGAACGGAAATGCCTTGAAAGGCAGGGCGCTAGCTTCCACCATGAACCATGCATCCTTCAACACCAGCAACAGCTCAATCCAAAAAATATACCACCTGACAGCTTTGCCGTCTGACATCACCCCGCTGTCACACAAGCTACAGGGACATTAACTGCAGCTCCCTGCTACATGCAGACCCTTTTCCTGGTGAAACTAAACTCCGTGACTAATGTTAGCCTTGTACAATATTTTCTCTTCCATCTTGAAGAGCTTTCAGTTGCCAACAGAACCTCAATACGAAATTTGGGACATATTCCCATTTCTGAGCTGCAAAATTTTTCTATGCCATCCACTTCAGAAACCTTAGAATTCTAAATTATCCACAGCATTCCACTGAGATGCTATCGGTTAATTATGGCCTCCAAAACATACCTGTTCAGCAGCCATGTTTGCTGCAGGTAATGTCCACATCCTTAAAACTGTCAGCTGCCTGTGTATGCTGCTCACTCTGAGTCGCAGAACACGGGAATTTGGTTATTAGGTGATCAGCTGTACTGAATTTTCTCCACACATTCAACAAATGTGTTGAAGCAGCTATTTCTTCCCCTAAAATCAGTGAGCCATGGGAGCATATGCTATATGGAGACGCAAAATGCAGTTGCTGTAAAAATGAAATGCTATTATTGGAATACCTATGTCATTACTTGAACTGAATCTCCTTTACAATGAAATGGCTGCTGCTTAGCAACTAATGCAAAGGAAGAACCTGAATATTTCTCTATCGTTTTTCCCTGGTAGAAGGAGAATTAAACGTACACTGCCACGCCTGTGCTTTTGTGTCTTCACATATATAGAAGAGCAGCGAGGTCATCCTCCTAGCCAAGGAAGGCCATGTGGACCAGTATAATGGCCAGAGGCTAACTCTGACTTTGTCCATTGTGATTAGCCTCCAAGATAAAACAAGTAAATAAAATTAACAAAAGGGAAATGTTGCTGATCATCTTTCCCCAGCTATGGTATGTGAAAGCAGAACAGTGGACCTGGGACTTCAGTTCTAAATGCTGGCCTGGCTGGCTGCGCCCTTGACTGGTCTGGGACTTTGGGGGCTCACTGAGCTAGGCTGCCTGTTCACTGGCCTGCAGAGAAGGCATGAGGAGCATACCTGATCTGTTGCCTAAGATTGTTTGGAGGGTAAAATTAGATCAATTATGTGAAAGCAATTTATAAATGGTAAATCTCCAAAAGCACCATGTTCATTTTTATTTTAAGTACCTAAATTTAGTCAGTATTAACAGATTTTAAAAAGCTCCAGAATTTTGTCTTTTTTTAAAATACCCCTTAGATTTTGTTATAATTCTGTACTGGCTCATAGAAAGCTTCTGTTTTAATCTTTAAATAGCTTTGACGTTTATTTTTGAACTAGAGATTTATTTTCCTAAGAATTTCTGAAGGTTTTCTTCAAATGTGAAAGAATGACTCAAGTTTCTCAAATGATCCTTTGAAACTTTTTAGGTGTCTCTAACTGCACACATAAATAGACTTAAGAATTCTGAAGGATCTTGTTATGGGGAAACTCCTACAGCAAGTACTTACAGGCTGAACAGGGCCTCCAGTTAAAAGGTGAAAGACTCAACTCTTCTACAAGTATGTCTTCAAAAGTCAAAAGCGGAGCTTTTCTGGTTAAGGTGTTAAGTTTCAGCAATATGAAACAATCAGCAGCCACTGCAGCAAGAGTTCAATCCCTGGCCAGGGAGATAACCCACATAACACAGCAGACCTCTCCTGTTTCACCCGCTACTCCCTCTCAGCAGTGTATTTCAGTCAGTCCACCTAGTCTACTCCCCACTTTATCTCAGGTGAATCCTCTCACCACCCTACCCCATCTCCACACCTCTGCCTTCCACCCAGCTCTTGTATGTATAAATAAATCTTTTTTTTAAAAAAATCGAAAGAAAAAGGAACTTTCACCCACTGCTGGTGGGAATGTAAGTTGGTGCAGCCTCTTTGAAAAGGGCATGGAGATTTCTCAAGAAAATAAAAATGAAAATCATATATGATCCAGCAACACCTCTGTTAGGATTTTACTCTACAAATAGTAAAACTAATACAAGAAGATTTAGGTAAGCCTGTGAACATAGTAGCACGGTCCACCATCGTCAGGTCAACCTACGTGACCTTCAACAGACAAATAGGTAAAGAAATTACAGGATGTATACTCATTGGAATACTACACAGCTTCAAAAAAGATGAAATGATGGCTTTTGAGACTAAATGGACGGACCTCGAGGTGAATACGCTAATGAAATAAGTCTTAAGAAAGATGGGTACCAGATGATTTCAATCATCTGTGGATTACATCAAAAACTATATACAGGCAAAATACAGCAGGAATAAACTTTGGACTTAGTGTAAGAATTTAATGACTACCAGAGGGAACAAAGGGGAGGGAGAAAGGGGAGGGAGGGAGAGGAAGACAGAGATAGTACTGACACTAGTGTTTGGGGGAGGGTGAGTGAAACATACACATATGGAAGAACAAAATTGTAAACCCAAAATTAAAGGTTTTTAAACCTCAAATGGTGCTCACTAATTTGACTATGCCATTTCAACCATAAATTTAGCCTAAATTTTTCACCACAATCACTGTACCTTTACCCAACTCTTATTCCACTCTGAGCACAACAAATCAAAAGGCTTTGTACTGGTGGTAGAACTTGAAGGGAAGAATACCAGGCTATAATCCCTGCCAATCATTTCCTGGCCCCAGGAACCTGGATTTTTTCCCCCTCTTATGTAATGGAAAATTCATATAGTTTTTTTTTTAAAAAGGTTTATTTATTTTTGCATACAAGAACTGAGGTACAGACCAGAGGATTCACCAGAGACAGAGTGGGGGACAGAACAGGCAAAGCGACTGAAACACACTGCTGAGAGGAGCAGCGTGTGACCCAGGAGAGGTCTGATGCACCATGTGGGTCAGCTCCCTGGCAGCGGCTGCGGATGCTTCATAGTTCCGTGCTTAACTCCTTGCGCCACCAGGGAGGCCCTGAAAATTCATATAGTTTTAAAGAGAACGACCATGGCCTCCCTGCAACTGCCAATACATGTTCACAGGGCTGAATCTGTGCTTAGATGGAAAGGAATGCTTGTTCTCTGTGAAACAAACCTTCGCTTTGTTCTGAGGTAGGCCTGTTTGGGCCCACTAAGACAACCAGTTTCCTTTCAAGGAACTTTGGTCCAACAAACTGTTACAGGGTAACTCATGAGATGTTGAAGGACCATTTGCACACAGAAAACAGGAAAGGATGAAAGATGAACCACAGTGAAAAGTTGCAATAGGGAAGCAATTGGCAAATATAAGTAAACACAGCCACTTAACTGGCTATGTGACCTCAGGCAAGTTTGCTGAAACTCTCAGCCTCAATGACCTTACTTGTAAAATGGAAATAATGAGTCCCCACTTATTTGAAGGTTAAGTGAAACACTACATATAAAACCTTTAGCAGTTCTTGGCACAGAACCAGCATTTGATAAAATCAATAACTTCAAATGATTAATATAAGTTAACCCTTGCAGCCTGAAATTGAACTGAGAAAAGCTTTTTTCCTTCTCTAAGCAGCGTTTTTCAATTTACATTTTACAAGAGGCTGCCTATACTGCCTCCTGAATGAGCTAACTTGGAAGAGCTAGTCCTAGACAATGGTATTTGGTGGTTCTTGGCCCCTGTGAAAAAAGACAGGGTGGACCCAAAGGAAAGTGCCCCCCAGTGTTCAACCTTCAGGGAAGCCTCAGGCTCTGCAGCTCCTGGGTCCCAGGTTCTTCCATTTCCTATCCAACTTTAGATGCTGAACACAGTACTTTAATAGGAGAGAAACAAAAACATGCTATGTCTTAGTCTTTGCGTTAAGAGTAGGTCAATCTAAAAGGAAAAAAAAAAAAACTATTTAAAATGAAGCTCTTTTCTTAAAAATCTCTACAGGGAATGTTCTCTGACTCAAACCCTGTCATACATGGACAATGGTGAGAGCACATCTTTCAGCCTGAAGAATGCTCCAGAAGTTTGTCTCTAAGCAATCCAGGAACCCTCTCCAGCTGCCTCCACATAAGCTTACATAAAGCACTTTTCAAAACATCTTTAACCAAATTGCTTTTAAGTTTCTTTAAAACAAAAATTTACCTTTCCATAATGTGGGGTTACCCACCCTCCCCCACCCTCCTTGTTCTCAGGGCTGTTGTCTTGTTGCCCCGAGTTCCTGCTTATCAAGCTAAAGCTACAATCAGGTAGGAGGCCTCTCACCAGGGCAAGAGTCCTGGCATGAGGAAACCAGTACCTGCTGAATGCAGCCGGCAGATATTATGGCCAGACTAGCAAGATCAGCTAAAATACCTTACCTGAAATTATTAGCAGGAAGCTAGGTAAGAATAGAGAATAGGGAATAGGGGTCTCCCTGGTAGTGCAGGGGTTAAAGTCTCAGCACAATCAAGCTATCTCCCTGGCCTGCAGACCTCCCCTCCCCTTGCCCCTGCTGCTCCCCTCAGCAGTGTATTTCAGTCCATATGCCTGTTCTGCTCCCCACTCTGCCTCTGGTGAATCCTCTCACCCACTGCACCTATGGCCTACACCCCAGTTCTTATATGCATAATAAACAAATCTTTTTAAAAATTACATTTAAAAAAAGGAAGAGAGATAATATGCTTTGACTACAGGACAATGGAGCCCCCAGGCAATAGACCCTGGTCACTCCACCCTAGTTTACATCCCCAGCATCTGCTTCCCACACAGGTACATTCCCTATGTACTTGCCCCACCTCTGTGCTTGATTCCAAATAAACAGGAGACTGCTTAGATCGGCTGCACAGAACTTCCCAGAGCAGCCCCTCTAGGCTTCTGCGCACTTCAGCCCACTCGGACGCTGAGTAATCTTTCCCTCGTCTCACACTGCACCCAACACTGCTGCTTTGCGAGGCAGCACCATAAATTCTGACATATTTCTCACATACAAAAGAATGACACAGTTTTTAAATGTGCTTTTGGATCTCTCCATGAGTCTACTTTCTGGCTATTTTCTGAAAATCTAAGTGATCTACAAAAGCAACCAAACTGCCTTGTCTTCTTTGCCTTCGGAAGAAAATAGATGGAATCTACTTTCTTAATAATTATTTCACAGTCCTGAATCAGTTTTATTTATTCAACAAATATTTAATAACCATCTCAATTAAGAAATACATCCTGTTGTTTGCCCTGGTTGAGATAACTGGGAGCACATCCCAGAAGGCTGAGCCTCCGTTCCTGAAATAATCCAGGGCAAGGAGCATCTGGGAGGGTTTTATACTCATGGCCAGGACACAGCGGTTGGCCATTATCTGTACATATGAAGCAGACATCAGCGAGCCAGGCCAGAAGAGACATAACCTCTGTCCCAGAGTCGCTGGTGACAAGCTATTTCTAGTAGCCCTGTCTTTATCTACTTATCCATTCCTGACACTGTGAAGCTCCATGACCCAGCCCTCCTCATCTGGCTTCCTGCTTCCAGACAACCAGCTGGCTATGGGCCGCTGCTCCCCGATTCCTCTGCACACTGGCCGTGCCTGTCTTCTCCAGCCTTGGCCCTCCGCCTGCTCTGACTCCAGAGCACTCAGAAGCAGCTTCCTTCTCTTCACATTCTCTTGTTAGAGTGAGCTATTATTTTAATAAGCTGTGAAAGGAAAAGTACATATGTTGTACCTTAGTGAATGCCAAACCTACAAAATAAACTTCCTAACTATACCTAACTCATTATCATATTACCTGAGTAAGTTCATTTCGAGCTACATTTCACCAACGTTCCTATTCTGAGGAATAATAAATAAACCTGCTTCTGAACTGAAGTATGAGCTGTACCACTCCAAAGCATTCACTTTATGATAGGGAGTCTAGGAGGGTGTTCCCCAGGGAAAGGGGAGGTTCCAGGTTCCCTGCCCCGCCCAAGGGAGAGTAGAGTTGACAAGGGAGGAGAGGAAGCTGAAGAAGAGCTGAGGGAGGGAGTTAGGGGAAGGGAGGGAAAGGGAGGGGA
>JAGFMF010011412.1:2182092-2198363 GCA_019455555.1 Galemys pyrenaicus
GGAAGGGGGAAGAAGGGAGGGGAGGGAGGAAGGAGGGAGGGGAGGGAGGAAGGAGGGAGGGGAGGGGAAGGGAGGAGGGGGAATGGAGGGAGGGAAGAGAGGAAGAAGGGGAAGGAGAAAGGAGGGAGGGGAGGGGAGAAGGAAGGAGGGAGAGAGGGATGAACATGAAGAAACTGTACTTGCTTTTTGGCCTTGAAAGGTTGAAGCAGATGTGGTGAGAGACCCATGGGAAGGTTAACAATGGCAGCTTTTATCTTGATTTTACTTTTGTCCCTTTTCTTCCAGGACTGCTGGGCCCTTTCTGCCCTTTCCTTTGGTCCCCACGAGGAGGTACCCTAGACCTCTGGCAGGCTTTAGGACCTCAGTGGCCCTGCTTTGGGCCAACCCTGTTTGGCTGGGCATTTACCCACAAGGGAATGGGTAACTTCAAATACTTGATTTGGAAAGTATATTCTTTGTCTTTTCTTCGTTGCACACTAACTACATTAAAGTTACTTTCCATTAAAGATCTGACGCACTAGAATACGTTTTGTCTTGAGGCAGATGGCAGAACCTATTTTGAACAGGCAGATATGGGGGGTCCTGGGGCACCCCTCACCCTACCTGTAAAAGGAGCATTATGTCAATCTTCTAACAATCCTACTCAGTGAGGACTGTTATTACCATTTTATAGATGGGAAATTAAGGCACAGAGTGGTTAAGTAAATGGGCCAAGGTCACACAGTAGGCAGACGTAAAGAACTGATTCAGGCTCCAGAGTCAGAGCTCCTAACCTCTACTCTGTCACATGATTAAAGAGTAAGAATAATGAGATTTGATTGCAGTTTATTACTGTTTTAAGCTTTCAATGTTTTCCCCACCATACAACATGCCAGACCACTCATAATGTAACCTAAATTGAAATTAGTTCCATATCAGAGCATTAATTATGAATCTGAAAATCCACAGGCAAATCTTCACCTGCCCAAAACACATGGAGCTAGACAGAAAAAGTACGTGCAGAGTTTCTGTCAAAAGCGATTGCCTTCAAAAAGCAGGACCTGCTGCATTTCAAAGGGTTGCAGAACCTTGGGGCTAAAAGGAAAGAACATCATAATTCATTTGCAGAGCCCCTGCTCCTCTCCTCTACCCATCCACAGCTCGCTCTCTCTCTCACTCACACACACGCACACCCTAACTCAATTTTCTTTAAAATAACCCAAGCAGGGCTCACATCACTTCTCTGAACACTGTGGATGTCGGGAAACTCACCAGCTATTCCTCAAGTGCTTTCTATGTAACAAGAATAAAACGTACCTGGCATTTTTTCTAAGACTTTGGTATTAAGCACGTTAATAACAAAACAAAAGCTTAGGCCCACAAAGTCAATTTAGGAATTCTTAAAATACTTTCCACCAAAGTCAGCCAGGTGAATTGGAAGGCATGAGGGAGGCAAGCAGGAGATGCTGCTTGAGTGACCAAGTGACAGCAGGCTGGCAGGACAGACCCCAGGACAGGACACTAGGAGGCTGTCCTTTTTGCATGTCTGAGTTCTAATCACAGAAGGAAAAATCAACAGAAAATTCCCTGAGAAGAAAATCAACACTGCCCCTTGGAAAAGGATGAGACAGACAGAAAGGGAGCGGAGAGCTAATTAGTGCTACTCAGAAGGCAAATTAAGGCCTTTTCTTTGACAAGCTGCAAATAGCTGGTTAAGTTAGAGCTTCTGCCACCCCCTCCAGCCTCCAACAGCTGGCTAAATGGCTGAGGCAGGTACTCAAACAGGAAGTTGTAAACAGAAGCAGTCCCAGGCTGTGGAACAAAGTGTAAATGAGAAAAAGGCAGACCTTTCTCTTAGTAGAAAGGAAAATCACGATTTAGATGGACAGGGAATGGATAACAGTAGTCGTTTATTTAAAGAAGGCAATTAAATTCTTTCATTCAATCAATATTTATCCAACACCTAGTGAGCAATAAGAATAGGATTCAAGGATGTAAATGATAAGGTGCAATTTCTTTCTGCAAAGGAGCTAACAACTTAGCAGGGAACAATAATAATTATAAAAAGTTAACTCAGTGCAAGGCACTGTGCTGAGTCCTCTACGTAAGTAATTCATCTAAGTATCCATCAAGCCTTGAGGACAGATCCATGACCCCATGATAGAGCTGAACGTGCTGAATCTCTAAGGGGTTATATAACATGCCCAAGATCAGTTGAAGGTGCTAGGTTCAAATCCTAGTTCAATGCTCACAAGAGAAAATTACAGTTCAGTCCCAACACAGCTGTTTGAAAGTGCACAGTAAGGACAGGAGAGGACCAAGCACTGATCACCAGCAGTGGACACATTTACTCTCAATCCCAAGGAGTCTGCCTGAGGAACAAGACAGAGAGGAATTATGGGAGCATTATATGCAAACAGACACAACTTAGCATTTTTATTGCTTTAACCTTCTATATTGCATTAGTTTGTTAGGTCTTGCCATATGCATAAATTTTAACCAGTTCAAACATTTCCAACAGTTCAAATGATTCCAACATTTCAAACAATTCCAACAGTTCAAACAATCCCAACTTTTCAAACAATTTCAACCAGTTCAAACCATTTGAAAGTAATCCATTTTTAGAGTTGTGTCAAGCAAATAAAATTTAGGGGGATAAAATAAAAGCCTAACAGCTTAGAAAATTTTCTTTTGCTACTTCTTTACATTCCTCAGTTATCCACCATTAAGTCTGCTCACATACCACCAGTAACATAATAAACACTGCCTTAAAAGTACAATTAA
Organism: Galemys pyrenaicus; assembly: GCA_019455555.1. Taxonomy (NCBI): domain Eukaryota; kingdom Metazoa; phylum Chordata; class Mammalia; order Eulipotyphla; family Talpidae; genus Galemys; species Galemys pyrenaicus. The sequence goes on from JAGFMF010011412.1 coordinate 2,184,856, forward strand.
TGGATCTCAGGAAAAATAGTTAGGATCAGTGCTGGCAAGGTAAAGTCATGTGAGAAAGCAAGTGCCACAGCCCAACACATAAGCAACAGTGCCTCTAGATGCTGGGGTGTCTCAGAGTGAGTGCTCCAAGCCCCCTCACTGACAAACATCTAGCTGCAGAGGAAATGTGGACCCAGTCCCAACCCCAGACAAGCAAGGTGCAGCCTGCCTGGACCCTCACTGGAGTCCTCATTTGGTTTCTGTCTGAAACCAGGGCCAACTCACTGTCTCCCAGTTCTGGAGGCCACAAACCAGATCTGCATCCCCTGCTCCTCCTGAGGAATGCAGGGGACAGTGTTGCTCTGCCTCTTCTGGCTCCTGGTGCTGCTGACCTTTCACTCGTTGCACATCCCTCCAGTAGTCGGGCTGACCCTCTCTATAGTTTAATAGCCCTCCACCCCCTCTCTTGGGGACACTGGTGGTTACAGTGAGGGCCTGTCCACATGATTGCGGGTCATCTCTCCCTATGAAGGTCCTTCATGTAATCACATTTCAAAGTCCTCTTTGCCATGTAAGATCTTATTCACGTGAGCCAGGGACAGGAACCTGATCACCTGTGGGGGCGTGACTTGGTTCTAGCACAAGTAGGGACACTCTGTGCATGCCTTTGAGATAAGGCTCTCTGCCTCCCCCCCCCCCCCACACACACACCTTCTTTCCCCTCGCTTGAAATTTTCTTACTTAAATTTCTTTTTTTTTTCCCACTCGTGTTATCTTTTATTGAGGTAATAGTGACTTACAACATTATATAATTTAGGGGTATCCGTTCAAAACCCTTTAGATGTATATAACTTATCACACCACATCCACCACACCAAGGCATCCATAACTCTCCACCACTGACCACTGAGTTTCCCTCAGGGAGCCTCAGTTTTGCAGTCAGATTTCTAGGGTTTGTTTTGCTTTAGTTCTGTCTGTTTCTTTGTCCTGTTTCTCTCTATTCCACATATAAGTGATACCATCCATTACTTGTCTTTCACCTTCTGACTTACTTCACTTAATAGCATCCCCTCCAGTGCCACCCATGTTGTCACAAATGGCAACAGTTCATCATTTTTGATAACTGAGTTGTATTCTGCTGTGGACACACCACACCTCCTTAATCCACTGTTCTGTCCTTGGGCCCTGAGGCTGTTCTCTAACTTGGCAACTGTAAGCAGTGCTGCAGTGCAGGGATGTACAGATCCCTTCAAGTTAGCGTTTTCATTTTCTTCAGATGGAAACCTGGGAGTGGAATTGCTGGATATATTTCATTTTCACAGAGTAGAAGGTGAAGTGTTCCAGAGAGCTAGCTCTAGTCTGATCTAATTTGGCTCTACAAGGCGAAGCTGCTGTTGCCACAGCAGAACCGAACATCAGCAAAGCTGCCTTAGACCTTTCCCTCCCCTGATGCCACAGGACCTGTGGAAGTGGCCACGCCCCCTCAGAGAAACCATCTAAAAGATCTGTGAGTGCAGACCCAGGACCCTGGGCTCGCAACCCAGTCTTGCCTGGTGTGTGTCCTGACTGCCGGCACCTACATAGTCAGTGACCACTAATTATGCAGGAAGAACTGAAGTTAAAACCAAGCTTTCCATCTGATCGTAACATCTCTGACTACCTAACAATGTGTAAAACAGACAAAAACATACAATGAACAGAAGCAATCTACAAAGGAGGATGTTACATAAATATACCTACGTACACACATATGTGTATGGGAGAAGAGACTTCCCCACACACCACTGGGTGCCACGTAAGGAAGAACAATGCCCAGGCTATCCTACTGACTTTCAGCATCCCAGTCATCTTTCTTAGAATCCTGCCAGGAGGGCAAAACACAAAATGGAATTACTATGTTCTTATCAGCAACCTATTAAGAAAGCTAGATCTTTTTTAACTAGTTGCCTAACCTAAGAAATTTAATACCCCTTGCTACGACTTCTATCTCATACCTAACACTCCCGTTAAGGAAGCTTTGGTATTACCATCGTGGTTTGTAATGGGAGCACCTGAACCACAGGCATCAAGGTCTCATAGTGATGTTAACAGTCCAGGTCTCCTTACAAGCAAAATCACTAGTGATCATTTATTCTGCGTGACTCCAGGCAGTACAGACAGACCATCTCTTCACTGGATCTAGATTCACCTACACAACAGCTGTGCCATTTTTATGGAAAGGCATGGAACTCTAACATGGGTATCTTCATAGAGATGGCAGGTGTCATGTAGGTGGTTTCGTTCTCAAAACCAAAACCAATATACTTTCTGATGATTATGAATTTATACTCCTTTTTATGTCTGAAATAGTAAAGAAGTTCTCTGCTATTATAATAGTGGAGTTAAAGTTGTGTAATCAAAGGCACAGGGTCCAAAAATACAGAATATAAAAGATGATATGTGACAAGCATAATATGTTACAGAGAAAGGCAAAGAAGAGCCCATACATGCACACATGCACACACACGTATGCACACACTGGAGTGAGCTCCAACCTGAAAGTCAGAAAGGCACCATAGGATCTAAAGCAAAAACCTATTAGATGGGATCTGGGTTAAAATCCTGCCTCCCTCCCAAACTCTAGGCTGCAGGTTCATTGTCTATAAAACAGAAAAAACCATAATCACATCATAGGACTGTCACGAAGAATAAATTAGAATATACCATCATACTTAGCACAGTACCTAGTACGCAGAAAACAACAATCAGCTACCTTCTCCCTCCTCTCCCCTGTGTAGTTCTAAAAGGCCAGGGTTTTTTGTATTGACTTAAATGAGAATTCTCAAAGCATTTAGGAAAAAAAAAGTTCTTACACATTACATAGTCATTGGCACATATATATCTGTTGCAGCACCATAATTTGCAAAGAAAAAGGAAGTAGTAATTTTAAGAGAAAAGTACCAGCTCACTTGCACTGCCTTCTGAAACCTTCAGCTTTACAGTCTACAGAGACTATTTGCTCTAGGGGAACAGAAACTGAAATAAAGGAAAAATTCTCATGGGAAAAATGGTTCCCAAAAAAGCCAAGAAAGAAAAGATAATGAGGGGAAATCGAGGGGTATAGAAAGGAGTTTATTTTACTTAACAAAGTAAAAGTCAAGCAAAATGAATAATCTGCCTCCAGAAATGGTTATTTAAAGGCTTTTTGTAAAGGGCTCTGGTTCCTAAAAAGACAGGAGTCACTGCCTATGCCCACCCACTCCTCATTTATTTTTAAACCCTAGCTTATATGTTCCTTAGCAACAGAAGGAGCAGATGAGACCCCCTACACACACGCACACACACACCCTCTCCCAAAGCCCCCTTCTTCTCTCCTGTCAAGTGTCATTCCACAAATATCCATGTTGTTCAAAAGATATTTTTGACCTACCTACAAATCTCCTCTTCCCACCTCAACTGAACCCCTTATACAGGCAGCCATCCTTCACAGTCCAAGGGAACCCTTCCACTTAAGAGTCCATGCTGTGAGGTCTCCCTGACCCATCTCCTCTAATTCCCACCAGTCACCATGCTGGGGCACTCGCAACCCCTGAAGTGAGTAGGCCTTGGTGAGGAGCCAAGGCCCAACTCTAGCCAAAGCTGTTTATGTCATAGGACCATTCATGAACCCACCAGTGTAACGGTCAGGACCAGCAACCTCTGACTGGCTGCCACTGTCATTCACCATGACCCCAAGAGATCACAATAATAAACAAAATGGAGACACCCTCCTGATTACCCCAGACAACATGTGCCAGATGGAGTCACCTACCTTTCCTCTGGCTATGGGAGTACCTGGTCTTGTGTGTGTTGGGGTGGGAGGGTGGGGGTTGGGGCATGGCTTATGAATTCAAAGATCAACTGTTTAGCCTTTGGGGGAAAAAAAAGCAATAAAGGTCAGATAGCAGTGTATTTAAGTATATGATAAAAATTCCCACCCATGGAGGGTCCGATTCTGTAATTCTGGGTGGTGAACATTTTACCAGCCACCTGAATTGTCACTGAGGCAGGTGGTTGTCTAAACTGCATATTGTAAAGCTTTATTTAAAAGGAAATGATGTTGGGCCCCCCTGGTGGTGCAAGGGGTCAAGTCTCAGCACTATGAAACTATCATCAACCACTGCAGCACTGAGTTCCATCCCCAGTCAGGGAGCTGACCCACATGGTACAGCAGACCTCTCCTGTCTCGCCCGCTGCTCCCCTTAGCAGTGTATTTCAATAGATCTGTCTATTCTGTTCCCCACTCTGTCTCTGGTGAATCCCCTCATCCCTAGCCCCACACCTGTGGCCTGCACCCCACCTCTTGTATTCATAAATAAAGTAAATCATATATATGTGTGTGTGTGTATATAATTTTTTAAAAATAAAAGGAAATATTGTTACAAAGCAGGATCTACCTCTGTGGATGTAGAGCAAATGCAGTGTTATGATTCCTCTCTAGAAAAGTGCTGTCAATGGTTCCAGGTCTACATTTGTGTGTGCACACTCACAGGTATGTGAGAGCATGCAACCCAGGAAGTCCTGGCCCACACAGTACTCACTCCCAGGAGAGAGGCTCAGAGAATTGCCTGTCCTGCCAAGAGGCAAGCTGAAATGATTTCCCTTGCAAACTCTGGTTTTGCGGCCCTACCCAGTGAGGAGTCTGACCAACGCCAATGCCACAGGAGCCAGAACTCACAATGCACTTCACATAATCAACCCCCTCCAATTTCACTCCCTAAATTAGGTTGAATGTAGTCGCTGTTTCCCTAAGGGCTACACAGGCCATGGTAACTGGGAAATAGAACTGTCTGTATCCCAGCACACCTCCCTAGAGCTACCCCACTCTCCACCACCTACCTATCTTTAGAAACCACAAATATAAAGAGAAATTTGATCTTGATCCTGATCTATATGAATAACCAAAGTCAGGTGGGAAAGTCCCTCAATGCACAGTGATCAAAATGCACCCAAGCACACAGGAAGGAGCCAGAACCTCACAGGAAGACCATTCAGAGGCGTTAGAGGCCAACACTTGAACACAGAGCACATGTCTGGTGACTGAGGCCTCCAGTCCAGCAGTGCTATGGGGATCCCAATGATTCACACGTCTGCCCCCATAAATACAACACACACCCTCACAAACCCATAAACCTGTCATCTGCTTTTGCTTACATAACAGCACATGGTATGACAGGCTTAATATTTTATATGGAAATTATCTGAAAGGACAGATAATTCAAAAGAGTGAGGTCACAAGAATGCTTTTACTGACACCTTTTCAAGAAATACTCAAGCCCTAGCAAGTGCAGTGTCTACATTTCTATATGTTTATCCCCTCAACTTTTACGACAGTACCTGGTACACAGAAAACAACAATGGGCAGTAAGGGTAGTCTCCAAAACTATGCAAACCTCTCAAAACCTCTTTATTCTTGATGGGGACTTGGGGGGAGGAGCAGAGAACCTACAGAATCCTCATTTCTCACTCTGGGAACCTGACACAATTTTATCATGTTAGTGCACCTTTATTCCACACTGTCTGGTCTGACAATATATCCATCTTCAGAGGCAAACACGGTGGGAATTCTGGCCCTCAACCCTCCTTTGGCAGAAGGCAACCATGACATCCTCCCGGACACACCCAGAAGAAGGGGGAGAAAGTACACGTATGTTTAACCCCTTTACAAACTCTGGCTGTGTAGCTGTAACCAGCTGTATAAGTACAGGCGCAAAGCCACATCACTCTTCCTTAAGAGGGGCATTTTCACGCAGATCCAACTTCCAGAAGGATTTCTCTTCCGGATATCGCTGTTCTTCTCTGCCAGCCCGGCGTTCTCAACTATCAAGTGAGTACCAAAGATTCGTCCGGGGAAATCCGGAAGGTGGGGGAGGTGGTTTAACATGACACAGACTTGGGGACAAGTGTGAGTACTTGTCTCAAGAAAACCAGGCATTTCTGTGTCTGCACTACACACGCACACATTTTTCTTATTTTGCCGACCCCAGGAACCCTGTTTTCCCTCCAGTTACAGGGGGAAACTAGGCGCAAAGGCAGCTCCTCTCCAATCCAGAATGATGCGATGAAGAGAAAAAACACCACAGAGGGGGAAGTGATGAGGGGGGGGGGGGAGAGCGAGACCGACCCGCTCCCAACTCCGTGGGGGCGCCGCTCTGAGGGAAGAGCGGGTCTCGCGCCTGGGTGGCACCTGTCTCCCGGCTGCCTGGGCTCCCGCGCCTACCTGTAAGAGACCTGCTTCCGGAAAGTTAAGTTCCTCAGCTTCTCCTCCAGCGCCTCGTCCTTCTCCTTGGAGCCGGCGGCCGCGGGCTCTTCCAGGGCAGCGGCCCCCGCCGCCGCTGCCCCGGCGCCCCGCGGGTCCGCGCCGCCCTCGGCGCCCAGGCAGCAGCTCCCCGCGCCGCTTCCGCTGCTGCTGCTGCCGCCGCCCGTCGCCCCCTTCTCCTCTCCCGCGGAGGAGCTGGGGTTCATGGCGACCGCTCCGGCGGCCGCGGAGGGAGCCGAGGCGGCGTCGCTGCAGAGTCCGGGTTGGGGGAGCGCGCGGGCGGCGGCCGCCTCTGCCGGAGAGCGAGCCGGTCCGCGCGCCGCTGGCCGGGGCGACAAATGGCAGCCCCTTCCCGCAGCATCCATCCGCGGCGGCACCGCACCGGGGCATTGTGGGAAACTCCGTGCCTCCACTCCCCCTCCCCGACCAATCAGAGGCCGGCTCCCTGCCCCCACCCTCGCCAACTCGCGCCCCTCGGCGCCCCCCCCCACACCTGGGCGGGCCTTTTCCTAAATCCCCGGCACGAGCTCGGGCTGAACCTGAACTTCGCCTGAGGCGTCGGGCCGCTGGAGAGCCCGGCGGAGGGGCGCGGGGCGCTAGCTCCCGCCGCCGGAGACAAGAGAGCCCCAGAGAAAACTCCGAAGAGAGCGTGCCGCTCCCTGGTCAACACACCGGGGACGCGGGACCGGAGCGGCGAGGTGCCCAGCCCCGGCTGTCGCCCCGTGAGTGGGACGCCCCTTGGTCCCAGTCCCCTTTGGTTCGAGGCCCGGCGGCAGTCTCCACCAGCCGTCCCCGATTGTGCGGAGCTGGAGCCCGGGCGGCAGCCGCCCAGCGCGGGAAACCTTTGGGGGACGGACGGGGAGCGCGATCCGTGCGAACCTTGGCGAGAATTCGTACGCAGTGCCGATGAAGTGGTGAGGGGGAGCTGAGGGAAAGATTCCGTGGAGAGGACTGGAAGATAACTCCTCTCTCAGGAAGAGGGCCGGGGCTCCTCCACTAAATCCCCAGCCCGGCGTCATCTTTACACCTAACAGGCTCTTTCTAAACGACTGTTAATTCGATCGAATCAGAGCTCAGGGCCCTCAGCGAAGTAGAAAAACTGAGAGAATCCAGGAGGTAGGAGTAAAGATTTGAGCGCTGTTTGCGGCTGCTGTCCTGAGCAAGGAAGAGAGTAGGGGCTCGCCCGGCGCGAGGCTTCAAACAGTTCAGCACCCCCGGCTGGGAAGAGCCCAAGCTGGTAGTATGCAGACGTAACTGTCCTCCACAGCCACAGTTCTATTTCTAAGATAACCGAAAACTTTATTGGGGTTGAATGTGTAGCAATTGACAGGGAAGGTCCATATTTAAGGTTAAGTGTTGTAAATCAAACTATATAGGTACATGTAGGTGTAGAAGAGCGAGCACCAGGCCGGTGACAGCTCGTAGACTGATGTTGCAAGATCCCAAACAGGTTGCTGGATTCCTTTCCCTTTATTTTCTCCTGAATAGTTAGGAAATTGAACCAGTTCCCTCCAACTTCTCCCAACTTTCACATTTTGTTTTTCTCTTCGTATGTGCTTCATAATAAGCCAAAGGTCAGAGCATTTTCAAAGTGGAGTGAGGGAACGTGGTAATAATAGTAAGAATCAACACAGCTAGGGATTATGAAGCCCTCGGTTCTATCTGACAAGTATTGTGCTAAGCACTTCACACATCTGTCTCTTTACATTTTCACAGTGCCCAAGTGTGAGTAACTGCTTCCCTTGTGCAAGTTCCTGGCAGAACCAGGTATCACACTTAGGCTGCGTGGTTGGAGGTCTTTGCTCTTCACCCCCTTGTAATGTGCCCCATCTTCAAAGGGCCTGAGCTGTTAAGTACAACAGTCATGTTAAATGCAATCCATGAAGTTCTAAGACTAAGGAAACTCATCTGTTACTGGACACCTCCCTCACTGTTCTCCATACCTTCTCCAGTGCTTCCCCAAGACACTTCTGATGTGCTTATTCTCTACTTAAAGAATTTCCTGCAAGGCTATACTGCCATATGGGAAAATTCACAAAAGCCCTTAACTAATTGTCAAGCCCTGCCCACTTCCCCTTATTTTTGTTCGAATAGTGCCACCTTGAACTCGAGCCTTCTGTGAAGGGTGTACCTCCAACAAGATCCCATCGCAACATTATACTAAACCTTGACTCCTGGGCCTCTCTCGTGGCACAAGGCGTTAAGGTGCAGCATTATGAAGCATCCACAGCCACTGCAGCGAGAGTTTAATCACAAGCCAAGGAGCTGACCCACATGGTGCAGCAGACCTCTCCTGTCTTGCACTGTTTCTCAGCAGGGTATTTCAGTCAGTGTATTTCTGCCTGTTCTGTTCCCCACTCTGTCTCTGATGAATCCTCTCACCCCACCCACGACCCCACACCTCTGCCCTGTACCCCAGTTCTTGCACGCATGCATAAATAAATCTTTTCTTAAAATTTAAAAAATAGGGCCTCCCTGGTGGCGCAGTGGGTTAAGCAACACACTATGAAGCAAACCACAGCCACTGCATCATGAGTTCGATCCCTGCTGCCGGCCAGGGAGGGGACCCACGTGGCACAGCAGACCTCTCCTGCTGCGCCCGCTGCTCCCCTCAGCAGTGTACTTCCCTCGATCTGCCTGTTCTGCTTCCTGCTCTCTGTGGTGAATCCTCTCACCTCCGCCCCCCAACACACACACCTCTGGCCTGTGCCCCAGTGCTTGTATGCATAAATAAATAAATCTTTAAAAAAAATTTAAAAAATAAATCTTGACTTCTGTGACTGTTGGTCACTTGTCTGTCTTTCCCACATGTCTGTGTCCCCAGTAATTAGCATACTTGTGAATATCATAAACCATCATTGAAAGTATCTATAGACTTAGTAAAGAAATAAAAGTGGTTTGGAACATACAATTACACAATCTCACAGACTACAAAAGAAATTCAATTTAAAACTATAATGTGTTTCAGAGAAAGTTTGGCCATAGTATTGGGGAGGGTGAAGAAAAATCAACTTTCTCAAATTGTTCGGTTGCCTTACCAGGTACAGTTTTTCTGGTGGAGTAATTTGGCAATATCTATCAATATCTCACCTAAAGCAACAGAAAAGCCAGCTGTACCTATCAGGTGGCTATTTGCATGTTTAAAGTCTGAATCAGCAAAGATGGCTGCTAACCAAAGGGAAATAGCATAAAACAATAGCCACTGAATACACTCATAAATTGGAAGAGAGAACTGCTAAGCCTGAGAAATACAAATAATTCCAGCATAAGGCAAATGAATTCTTATAGAATGGCCTTCTGAGAAGTTACTGAAAATTTCAGTTATCCTCTTAAACAATTTATTTTTCTTTTTATTTCTCAATGGTCTCTAAGCCAACTTGTAATTATTCATCCTACTTCTTTTTTTTTTTAAAGATTTATTTATTTATGCATACAAGAGCTGGGGTACAGGCCAGAGTTGCAGGAGGTGAGAGGATTCACCAGAGACAGAGTGGGGATAGAACAGGCAGACTTGACTGAAACACACTGCTGAGGGGAGCAGCGGGCACAGCAGGAGAGGTCTGCCTGCACCATGTGGGTCCCCTCCCTGGCCGGCAGCAGGGACCGAACTCGTGCTGCAGTGGCTGCTGTCTGCTTCATAGTGCGTTGCTTAACCCACTGGGCCACCAGGGAGGCCCTCATCCTACTTCTTATTTACCTTGACTCTAACATGTGGAAATCTTGGAGATGGGTGAAAAGCATTCCAATCAAAGGGAAGGAAAATGATTTTCGGGCTTAGAAATGTATTTTGTGTGATTTTGAATCATATAAGTACATAAACAAGAAATTGAGCTTCTCTGAGCATGGTGAAACCTCCCACTTCTGTATAGGCTGGTCTGCTCCCAGACCTAGCCTCTGTCCCTGGACTCAAAGCCAGGCCCCATTGGGTGAACTGCTTTTTTATTTTAATCAAATTTTATTTGTTCACTAATGGTTTACATAATATACAATACAACTTGACACCACAGCATGTGCACTGGCTTTGCTTTGGCTCCTCCACCAAAGCTCCAGTGCCAACACCTTATCACATTACTCCCCTCTCCACCCACAGTCCCTCTGGTCATCAGGACATTTTTCAAAGTCTAAGGGTTATTTATGTTGTGTTTGCCAGTTTATTTTCTTTAGCTACTTATAGTTCACAAATGAATAAAACTATTTGGTCATTTTGTTGGGAGGAAAGAATGTCCTGAACAAACTCCACAAATGAGTTCTATGGGGCTGCCCTGTAACAATTTTCTTTTACTTTCTGACCAATTTCACTTAGCATAATCCCCTCACGATTAGTTCATTTTGTCCCAAAAGCACTATTTCCCCTTCTGAAATAATAGAATGTTCTGTGTCTCTATATAAACACACACATACACACATATTTATTTCACAGTATCATTATGCATTGTTGGATATTTAGGTTGGTGCCACATCTTGGCTATTGTGAATAAAGCTGCTATGAACACAAAGGTGCATAAATCTTATTGTATTGGTGTTTTCATTTTCTTTGGGTAAAAACCTAGAAATGGGTTTGCTCAGTCATATGGTAGTTCCATTTTTAGCTTTTTGAGGAATCTCCATTGAGTGGACTTCTTACCTCATCTATTATCAATTACTATGCATTCCAAAGCATATCATCTCAGTCTTAAATATCAGACATGAGCCTTGAAATTCTACACGTCATCAGAAAGAGCTTTAAGTGTGAAATTTTGAAGAAGAAATTTTCCTTAGAGTTTAGATAAGACATCAAGACCAGAAATGATAATAGGGTAATTAATCCTCAGGGAAAGGAGGGGTTACAGGTTCCCTACCCCACCCAAGGAAGGGTAGAACTGAGCAGGGAGGAGAAGGGAGAGAAGAGAGGAAGAAGGAAGGAATGGGGATCAGTAGGAGATGCATGGAGAAGAGCCAGATGAAGAGGAAGCCCCATTTGCTTCTTGGCCTTAACCTTGTGTCAGGGACTTGTGGGACAAGGAATGAGACACTTGAAAGAGAAGTCTTTGGTAAGAGACTCATGGGAGGCTAACAATGGCAGCCTTTATCTTGACTTGGGTTTTGATTTTGTTCTTTTCCTTCCAGAGTTGCCTGCCCCCTCTTGCTCCTTTTCTATGGGTCCCCACCAGGAGGTGCCTTAGACTGGTGGCAGTCTTTTGGGCCTCAGCAGTCTTGCTTTGGGCCAACCCTGTTTGGCTGGACCTTTACTAATGTGGTGCTTGATTTGGAAACTATATTCCTTCTCTTTCTCTTCTTGCTATTGCGCACATTGCATTATAGTTATTTTCTATTGAAGGTCTTACACACTATAGTATGTTTTGCTGGATGTGGCAGAAGGTAGAACCTATTTAGAGCAGTCGAGTCTGGGAGTCCTGGGGTGCCCTTCACCCTGCCCTATAACAATAAGACAGTGTGATAAGCACAGTACAACATCTCAAACTTTGACATCATATTAGACACCACCACCCACATTTCCTTTTCCAAAATGATTTTCACTTGGTATTGTTTTTTATCAGAGCAACCACTGAAAGCCCCACCACTTTGTCTAGACAATGATATCATGAGAACTACACATTAAACCCAAGATCTTGGTTACATACATTTACCTTTGTAATATAAAATGTGAACCTGTTGTAGGAGCCTGTTGAATAAGAACAGGAATGTATCTTTTAGCTTCTACTGATAGGAATGGGTTGGAATTCATTTGGATGGGCAAACTTTAAAATAAATTTAAATAAAAATAGATCTACTATAGCTCTAGGAGGGAAGGGGTCTTTAAAGCATCCAGTTCAGCTTTCCGTTCATGCCCAGTGTTCCCATAGCTTTTCCTGATGTACTCTTCTTAGCTTTCAATAACTGAAGGTAGAGGGGAGTCATTACTTTCTGAGAGAACCTAGTTATTTTCTGCTCTGTCATAAAGCTCTCCCATTTATCTTTATTATTCTTTATTCAAATTTTCAATGCATCCAAAAATAATAATAATAATAACATAATTCCAGTGTGCCTGTACTTGAGCAGCTGGTTTGGAGTCCAAATTGAAAGAATTAACATTTACTTCATTAAATTTCCTCTTGCTGTGTTTAGATCATCATTTAACCATCAAAAGTCTTTGGGATTTGAGTTCTCTCATTCTTTGCATTCACAAGTCCTCTTAGTTCCTTATCAAGAGCAGATATGATCTGAAATATACTGTGAAGTCACGGGGTAAATTTCCTGAAGAGGATAAGGCTGGGATCAGAATGCATGATGTAACCCCAAGAAACCTCAATCCAGGCTATCAGTCTTTTGTTTTATTGGCAGTTAAAAATGTCACATGGAATATGCCCAGTTCTAGGCACTAGTAACTTATCAGGGAAGATCTAAAGACCCTGGACTTTTTTGGTGCTAAACTCTCCGGTGCTCCATTAATCAATAACTTTTGCATAGTTATTGTTGAAATTAGCCATTTAAATTTAAATTAGGGCCTCCCAGGTGGCGCAGTGGGCTGAGCAACGCACTGGGAGGCAAGCCCCAGCCACTGCAGCATGAGTTCCATCCCTGCCTGTGGCCAGGGAAGGGACCCACATGGCACAGCAGACCTCTCCTGCCTCACCCACCCTGCTGCCCTCAGCAGTGTGTTTCAGTCAGTCTGCCTGTTATGCTCCCCGCTCTGTTTGGTGAATCCTCTCATTCCTGTGACTCTGTACCCCAGCTCTTGTATGCATAAATAAAAAAAAAATAAATCTTTTAAAAAAAGAACTCAATAAACTAAAAAAAATTTTAAATTAAAACATCAAGTTCAACTTTGATTGAATCAACATTTCTTCATTTGTGTACAAAGTTCTTCTGAAGGATTTCAGCCAGTACTTTCTGTCTATTGCATTTCCCCAAAGTATCAGACAAGAAACTATCAGAGAAAATGAGGCTAATCTACTATGACTTTTTAATGAGCCCATTCTAATATCCAGGTATCCTACGTTTACTTTTTCAACCTATCACAGACATTTCTCCATCCTCATTTTCATGAGGATTGACCTATGCTAATGTTAAGGATTCAAAGATGGATAAACTCAATAACTTCTTTGAAAGACATTTTTATTTAATTGTAATAAGTAAAAGCCAATTCTTTCCTTTTTACTTAAAGTAATAAAAATCAGGGCCTCCCTGGTGGCGCAGTGGGTTAAGCAACACACTGTGAGGCAAACCGCAGCCACTGCAGCACGAGTTCGATCCCTGCTGCCGGCCAGGGAGG
>JAGFMF010011412.1:2198413-2208966 GCA_019455555.1 Galemys pyrenaicus
CCCGCTCTCTGTGGTGAATCCTCTCACCCCCCCACACCTCTGACCTGTACCCCAGTGCTTGTATGCATAAATAAATAAATCTTTAAAAAAAAAAAAGTAATAAAAATCATGTGACAGTCATCATGCCATTTTTACTCAAGAACCGTTCTTATCCCTTCCTCCTTCATCCTTCTGAACTACAGATACAATAAGAGAAAATACTCTTTCCCAAGATACGCTGCCATGAAGTGTGACGATGTGACCTGGTTCTGAACAATGAGATCGAAGCCAAAATAACCAGATGGGACCTCTGGGAAAGTGTTTTATTAGGACAGAAAGACAATATGCCCCTTTAGTCCTTTGTCCTTCTTCATACTTAGACATTTCAATGCCTAGACAAAATAGCCATCTTGTAATCTAAAGACAAAAGCCATTTACAAAGGATAGAAGAGTCAGATGTGATTGATCTTGGTTCCCCATGACTTCTTCAAGCAGTTGCCAGCTGGGACAATTCACCCACCACAAGACTTTTTATTACAAGAGAAAATTAAACTTCAATTTGTTTCAGCCACTGTTGATTGAATTTATTATTTTATTTGCTTGCAACCAAATGCATTTCTAACTTTTAGTTGGCACAAATGAATTCAGAAAAAAAACCTAATATATTGATTGAAATATGTATAATAACCTAAATCAAATGAGGTATTTGGGCTATACACCCCCAAATCACAATTTTGTAAATAATTTTAGTGTTAACTATGAAGCTAACAATATTATTTTTTAACTAAGTCATTCCATGTCTAGAAATGTATCTTAAGTAAAAATACCAAAATGAAAACTGAGTAATGGAATAGAATTTTTATAGAAATGGAATAGAATTTATAGAATTAGGTTTTTTTGGGGGGGGGTGTTTGTTTTAGAATTGTTTATGAGGATAAGGAAGTAGAGATCTGAAATATAAACAATAGAAAAACAAGCAAACAAATTTTTAATGTCTATAAAAGGAATATCTTGCAGACACCCAAAGTAAAGGTTATAGGTCATATAAAAATACAAATTACCGATAATGTTCTTAGTGAAAATACTAGGATATGAAGCTAAGTGATTTTGTCATTATAACTATATAAAAAAAAGAATGCATGAATAGGAAAATAAAAGATTTTACATGACTTTTAATTTTTAAGTTATTTATTAATGTTGTAACTAAATCATTTAGAATTATGTATATTATTTTATTAAATGCCATATTCTTTTAAAAATACCTTTTTATATCTCTACCAGAGACAGCGGTATCATAAACATTGGTTTTGAAATCTCTGGAAATATAAACAATTACATATTTTAATTTAAACAAATAGTATAAATATTTTAATTCATGTAAGGGGTGAATTTTTATAATATTGGGAAAGTTTATTAAGATTAGAATTATTCCTCTCCAAAATGAACACAAAAATGAAAATTTGGTTTTGTTTTCTTCACATATCTTAGACATTAATTAATTTATTCATTTATTCACATATCATAGGTAATTAATTATTTTTAATTACTTTAATGACCTCATCTAAATCTGATTACTTTCCAAAGGCCCCACTTCATATAACATTGATTGTTAGGTCTTCATATTTGAATTTTGGGAAGACACATATTTGATCCATAACACTTAATTTATACTATGTATAAAAATTAACTTAAAATGGATAAAGACCAAAATGTGAGAACTAAAACTTCAGAGAAAATATAGGATAAAAGCCTCAGGATTTTGAATTTAGAAAAGATTTCCTAGCTATAGCACCAAACATAAAGGAAAATCAGTACAAATAGACAAATTGGAATATATCAAATTGAAACTTTCTACACATCAAAGGACATATTTAATAGAATGAAAGGCAATTTATAGAGAGATAATATTTGCAAAATATATATTTGATAAGAAGTTAATATCCAGAATGTATGAAGAACTCATACAACAAATAATTTTTAATGGGCAATGGACCTGAATAGACATTTTCCCAAACATGATCTACAAATAGTTATCAAGTATATGAACAGATGTTCAACAGCATGAATCATCAGGGAAATGCAAATCAAAACCAATGATATAGCACCTGAAACTTAAAGGATGGCTACTAAAAAAAAATACAAAGCACTCAGAAAATAACAAGAGTTAAAGAGTGTGAAGAAATTGGAAGACTGATCCACTGTTAGAGAAAAAGTAAAACAGTATAGACACATTGTGGCAATTCCTTTGAAAAATTAAAAATAAAATTATCATATGACCCAGTAATCCAGTAATTCCACTTCTGATATATCTATCCCAAAATATTGAAAGCAGGACCTAGAAGAGATACACTTGCACACCCATCTTCATAACAGCACTATTCAAAATAGCCAAAAAGTAGAAGTACAAGAGGTATCCATCTGTGAATGAAAGGAGAAACAAAATCTGGTGCATGTGAATAATGGAATATTATTCAGCCTTAAAAAAGGAAGGAAGTTCTAAAATAGGCTCCAACCTGGATGAACCATGAGGACATTTGCTAGACAAAACAAGCCAAATACAAAAGACAAATCCTGTATGTTTCCACTTACATGAGGTACTTATCAGAGTCAAATTCATAGAAACAGAAGTTAGAATGGTGGTGGCTGAGAAGAAAGGAGGTATTGTTCAATGGTGCAGTTTGCTCTGGAGATTGTTGCATAACTGCATGAACATGCTTAACACTGCTGAATTGCATGCTTAGAAATGGTTAAGATGGCACTTTTTTTTTTTAAAGATTTATTTATTTATGCATACAAGAGCTGGGGTACAGGCCAGAGGTGTGGGGGAGGTGTGAGAGGATTCACCACAGAGAGCGGGGAGCAGAACAGGCAGATCAACGGAAGCACACTGCTGAGGGGAGCAGCGGGCACAGCAGGAGAGGTCTGCCGCACCATGTGGGTCCCCTCCCTGGCCGGAGGCAGGGATTGAACTCATGCTGCAGTGGCTGCAGTGGCTGTGGTTTGCTTCATAGTGCGCTGCCCAACCCACTGGGCAACCAGGGAGGCCCGGCACTTTTTTTTTTTTTAACCACAATTTTTAAAAATGTATTTGAGGGGCCTCCATGTGGCACATGTTTTTAACACCACACTGTGAAACATCTGCAGTCACTGCAGCATGAGTTCAATTCCCAATGAGGGAGGTGACCCACATGGCTCAGCAGACCTCAATCTGCCTGTTCTGTTCCCCACTCTGTCTCTGGTGAATCCTCACCCTCCCCCATAAACCTCTGGCCGGTACCCCAGTTCTTGTATGCATAAATAAATAAATCTTTTAAATGTTTTAAGTGTATTTGAGCGCCTCCCTGGTGGTGCAAGAAGTTAAATCTCAGCACTGTGAAGCTATCAGCAGCCACTGCAGTACAAGTACATTCCTGGCCAGGGAGGTGACCCACAAGGCACAGGTGACCTCTCTTGTCTGGCCTGCTGCTCCCCTCAGCAGTGTATTTCAGTAGATCTGTCTGTTCTGCTCTCCACTCTGTCCCCAGTGAATCCTCTCACCACCCCTCCCCCACACCTCGAGCTGCATCCCAGCTCTTGTATGCATAAAGAAATAAAATAAAAATCTTTTTTAAAATGTATTTAAGTAAAATCTCTGAAACAAAGTATATTAAAAAAATTTGTTCTGGAAAAAATGAACTTGAAAGTATGCAGAGTCCATAAATTATTGAAATCTCTCTGATTTTTTTGTTTCCTACCATGAGTAAGGAAAATAAATTCTCCTAAGAATGGGTCCAAAGGAATGGGTGCCAAGTAGGGGCAACTGCAAAGCAAGGAATGAATTAATTTCTTGATGGAGCCGTCTAAACTTCAATGCCAACTTCTCCTCAGGTTTGAGGACAATGGAGCTTATTCTTCCCTCTTCATTAATCAAAGATAATGCAGAATTACAGGGTAGAATTACTTGCCAAAGAGTTTTCCATTTTCTGCCTCTCTGAGATGATGCTGTTCGGAGTGAGAAAAGTTCCCTAAGGACAAATGTTCTTCCTCTTAGGATCAGAGTTGCTTGCAGCAAAGACAGTGATCTGAGGTCGGCTTTTGCTCCTATTACTTGGGGCCTCCAGTGAGCCAGTGCCATCAGCAACCCTCATTCAGGCCAATCTGCCATGACAGAGCCTCGCATGGCGCGCTTACATTCCCCTTTTCCTAGTGAGTTGGATCTTTAATTGAATGGTAATAATTTAACCTTCCTCATCCAGCATCTCTTCTGCTGTGCCAGAGGTCTGAAAGCAGTTGGGATTACATGTACTTGAACTCCTATTCAACTCTGTTTGTACTGCTGTTTTTCAATTCTCATGCATATACTGCTGAACTCTCTTAAAGGGAAAAATAAATCCTTATAGACTCCCACAGATCCAATTAAATCTTTCGATGATAACTAATGTTTTACAAAATAAGGCATAAAGCCCTTGTATTAGTTACACAACAATAAAACCCAAATCACTTTCAAAGTCAATACCGACTTACATAACCCAAATATTCAAAGATACACTCTTAATCACCACCTTCCACAAGAATATGGTCCTGTTTGTTCCAGAGTAGTTTCTTTCACATGTGTGCTTTGAGAATATTCAACTCTCTAGTCATATTTCTATACTAAATCATGTCATATTTCTATGCTGTGATTACGTGAGGTCTTGGCTTAACAGCCCATCCCGATGTCATATGGCCTTACTTAGCACAAAGACATCATTTACATAGTGATTCCAGCTCTGGTCTTTACTCATTAACCAAGTCACAAAATAGTCTTGATGATCAGTGTAAATGGGACTCCTGAAATCATAATTCACTCACTATCGAGAGGATAAGTCAGGTTGTGCAGAATAATATATTAGATAATGTTATAAAAAAACATTTTCATTTTGAAGAGAAATAACAGAAATTCTAGGTTCTTGGGCTCTGTTAAGGAAAACCATCACTGTATACCTTGCTTTTTTTAGCATTATAATATTCAAACTATTTAATATTACACTTAAGTATATTTAAATATTTTTCTCTTCCCAGTTAGGAAGTCATCAACCAGTTAGGGTGTCAGCAACTTTAGGGCAGTAAGTTCTATGGTTCTATGACTTCTCTCCAGGTATCCAATAAAGTGGTGCCTATTATCATAAATTGTAATTGACCCATTGTCTACTTGCTTGAGGTTGCTGATCTGATTTAATTAGGGTATTCTGAATGTTTACTGCACCAGTCAGTTTATCAGATTAAAGATGACATTATTACTGGACCCACCAAACGGTTTCAGTCCATGTGGGTGCCATTTTGAGACATGAAGAGAAGTTCTGTTGGCTCACCACAGGTGATGCTCTTCAACACCTGCCTTCAGACCATAACACCCGAGCACTCACACATCTCACTCTCATTCAACTAGACCTCTGACTTATAAAGGGGAACTGGATTCAAAACTAGACAGGTAGGGGAAAATCTACAGGAAAACTTATATAGTATCAGCCTATTTTAGGATTTTGTGGTGGAAAGAATGCCAGAGAAGAAAGCCAAAGACCCGTTGCTCTGTCTTTATCACCAAGAACTTGTGTGGCCTCAGGCAAGTCACTGAAATTCTCTAATATTTAGTTTTCTTACTTATGAAATGAGAGAGCTGAAATAGAAATTCTCTAACATTCTTTCTCTCTCCAAGAACCTAGCAAATATGGAAACTGGAGAGTTGAGATAGAATGCCATTGCATCATAGTTTGTTGTCCTAAAGCAACCTGAACGACACTCACTATTCAGTTGCTTCATGTTTCTCTCACATCTGTCTTCCTCTATCCTCTCTCATTGTCTCCCTCCATTGTGTCTACCCCCAGTAACCACCATCAGAGAAGAAGAGGAATGGCAAAGAACGCTTCCAAAGGGTGTAGCTGCAGAACTTCTTAGCGATACCAATGTATTCCCTTTCTCTCAGAAGTAGATATGGATCCTTTTGATGTTTTTCTGTCTCAGAAAGTAATTTCAGGAGTGTATTTGCCACTCTGAACGTTGAGCTATTTCCAAAAGATCACTTCATCAAAGCTAATGGATAGCTGTAGTCTCTTAGTCAAGAGGCCATTGATGTGTTTCCTGCCCCATTACTCAATAAACATTAAATAACAATAACAGAAACCATACTATTAAAACCACTTGGGATGAATTCTTTGAGATAATAGGAAGTAGGAAGGAAGAGGAGAGAACAGATTATGTAAATGCTGTAACTCATATAAGGAGAGATGTGTGTTCCCCACAGCCCAGGAGTTGCAAGATGGATTTGGTGATTGGCTTTGGATCTGTGTGTGGCAACTGTTTTTAGTGTACTACTCTGATGGGTGATAAGGTGGGAGTTTCTGCACTCCCGTAGGGAATGTATGATCACATTGGACACAGGGGTTCCATTATGCTGGTTAAATTTATTGGTCCTTAAAAGAAGATAGGGAAAAATTCAAGAATGTTCTGCTGCCAGTAATGAAGACTACTGAAGAAAAAAAAAAAATGGTGGAAATGAATTAGCAATGCTGTCTGAGTTTGAAATAGCTAGAGCTAGGGTTGACTCAGTTACTACCTTTGGGAATGGATTTGTCAGGGAACAAGGCAAAGACATAATCAGTCCATAGTCCTCCAATAAACTTTAAAACTCAGAATTGCACTTGATTCCACAAACTAATTTGCTCTTTAAGCAACTATCCTCAAGAAATCATGTTTTTACTAACATTCTCTTCAGTTCTTCATCAGAAGTGCCTCATCTGATTACTCAGTCTGAACTCTTTTTCAAACCTCTCTCTCTCCTTAAATGGCCAGTGATGCTTCTCTCCCTCTTGTGCCAGCCAGTCTGTGGTGTTCCTCTCCACCCACGCCATCAGGTTGTGGGCTTCTCAAATCAAAGTGGATAGTAAGTCAAATAAGGAGGGCAACGTTTCTCTCCCCTGTGGGCCTGGAGCACAAAGACTGGGCCACAAAGGAAGGATTCCAAGTGCCCCTCTAATGCTGTGTGGCAGGCAGAGTAAGCAGGATCAGTAGCCTCTCCCAGCTAGCAAATTTCTTCAGCCTCTGCTCGAAAAAGCCTCATTGGCTCTGTCAGTTGTTGCCCAAGGCAGCTAAGTACATGGCTGGCCTCCAGCTTTCTGGTTTGGGAATCATCCTTTCACATGTAGTTATTAAAGCTGGCCATCAAGTTTCTGATTTGGGGGATCATCCTATACATCTCCCAAGTTCCAGTGTTCCAAGTTCCACCAGGAAAATGGAGAATCTTCTCTCAGAGTTACAGGAGATACCAGAAGACATAAGTTGATATGGCTCAGAAAACACTGTGTGGACAGATATATAACATAAAAACTAAATATTTAGTAGTTGAGTTTCCAAGGCAAAAAGACAAAAGATTAATTAAGGAGTCTGAAATCAGCACTCAAGTGATAGTAGTCCCCTAATCTTTCATGGCATTAATTTAACCTCAAGTTTGAAAAAATTCTGAGGAATGCTCACATTGGCTTTGAGGAATTCTTGGGACTTCTAATTAATTTACCAATTTCTCTCTCATTCTGTGTTCTTCCCACAATTTCATTTTCTTTTTTCTTTTTTAACATAGTAAAAGACACTTAACATTCTCAACACTTAGGAATATCCCTGGTTTTGGGGAGAGCTGTGAGACAGGAGCTGTGAAGATCAACTATGCATGAAAATATATATCTGGCCATGTGAATAATTAAATGTATACTTCTCATAAATCACAATATTGCATATATGAAGGATATGAAGCAAAAAGATTAAAAGACTTGCTGGGAACAATAAAAGCAGTCCTTTCCAGAGTCAAAATTTTGAACTTTTCTAGCTCCAGGATCTGTGCCCTAAATTATGCCAGGATAGTAGTATATCTCTGAGCAAAATCCCATTATAGAGTCAATTCATCTGTGATTCCTTATTTAAACAAAGCATTTCCTCCTTTCTATCTCTATTTATAGGTTCTAATCTTGCCTTTTGAAGACAGATCTGTTTCACGTAATGATGGACTCCTAAATCTAGGATTATAAGGTGTTAAGACTAGAAAGTTCTCATAAATCAACCAAATGTTGACCCTGCATTTTATAGATGATAAACTGATAGCTGAAAGTTTGAATTGTTCCCCAAACAACACAGCTAATCAAAGGTCCAGTCAGAACAAAAGCTTAGACTTCTAAATTCAGATCACTACTCAATCTATAATACCTATCAAGGACATCATCTTTTCTTCTCCAAGATAAATAACTTGGTCACTTACACCTTTTTTTAATAGTGAAGGGCTATTTTAGCTTAATGTTTTTGCTATTTTGCTTTCTGGGCATAATCCATTCTAGCAATACTGCTCTTCAAATGGAGAACATCACCTTCCTTCCTAGCAATGTGGTGGATTAGCTGTCCAGAGAAACTTCCCTTGGTGTAGACCACCTGAAATTCTGGATAAAATACAGAAAATAACATTTTAAACAAATGTCAGATTCATTCACTAAGTTGATTTCTAAAGTAAGGGAAATACTTTAAAAGCCAGAAATGAGAAAGTTAGTGGCATTTGCTCATCAATTGTTGATTAAAAATGGATGTTTGATAAACTATGAAGTTGGGGGGAAAGAGATAAAGTTTGAATAGATTGGCAAGTTGAATTGAAGACCAACATATAGCCAAGATTTTATCTAACACATATTTTCTCCCTAAGGATCAAACTTCAACACTGGATCAAACTTCAAGATTCTGCTTGGGGCGACTTTATTTTATTTATTTATTGTTTTGGTTGTTTTAATTTTAATTTTTGTTTATTTTTTCTTACATTTTTTTTTTCTTTTCTAGGTGTAGTCCCCATAGAATTCCCACCACCAATTCACCCGTGCATCGTCACCATAGTCCCTTGTGCTCTTCCCATCCTTGCTTGATTTGGGGGTCATTTTAAACAGCAAAATTACTCTAAAAAGCACAACAATGTAGAAAACCTGGCACAAAGTAGATCACAAAAAGAACATTTGTTTACATATGAGGGCAGAATGGAGCAAGCAGAGTGTCACCTCGTTTGACCTTAGCTGGGAACATGTACATCCGGCAACTCGGATTTGCTGCTGTTGTGCACGAGCCCATGCGAGTGCTGTGAGTACTGATTTTGGGGCTGCAAGTAAATTTTAATGAGTTGGCAGATTCACAAATAAGCAATCTGTGAATAATCAGGATCAACTGCGCAACTAAACATTGCACAGAAATTGCATGAAAATGGGATAGCTGCTCAGAATGAAAGGATTCTAAGGTCCTAAGGTTGTTCAGGAGGAAAGGAAACTAATTAATTTTAAATGTCTAAATTAAATATGCATGAAAAGAACAAAAACACTACATTTTGAAAGAATAACCAAAGTGACCTGTGATGTCCCCACAAAGGGTCATCATATACTCATCAGACTGGCAAAAATCAGACTTGGAGAACTGTAAGAATTGTTGTAAGGACTGAGAAATGGGTGGAAGTGTAAGTTGATACAAACATTTTGATCAAAATATGTTAACACCTAAGGTTTATGTTATGTCCTTTTTTTTTTTTTTGGTGGCCCGTACGGGTATGTTATGTCCTTATGTCCTTTTAAATGATGTGTCCAGAACTGAGTGGAACACTGCAAAGTACAGAGTAGAGATTCCTCTTGCTTCCTGACTTGAGAAGATTGTAACTTTGCACTCACTTCATAACAGACACATACCAATGTGTCAAAACAAACTTCCAGCTATATTGCCAAGTCAGACTGTCTTTCATCTATTTTTGGAAAAGTAAGGCTTTGTACCTAAAAATAGGTATTTCCTATTCCATGTGCTCTGCCTCTATCTGCTTCCACCCACTTCACCCTCTCAGTTCTGCCTGGCTGCTGGAATCAAGCACCCAGGCAGAGCAAGGGGGAGAGGGTTACATAGCATGTGTGACGTGCCATGGAGCCCAAAGGGGAGGGTTCCTCTTTGCCACATCATCTTCTCCCCCTTTGAATCCCGCACATGTTCAGCTTCTAATATATTTCTGATCCCAGCTTGAAAATTGTTTTTCACATTAGGTCAAAAGCTCTAGCTCCAGATAACATTACTCTTTCAGATGGCACTGCTACCTTACCTTTGAGCAAAAACTCAGGCTTGTCCAGCACAATGAAACAACATCAGAGACCACCCTGGGCTTGGCCACCTCAGAGGGAGATGGATTTTGGGCAGGGGACAGAGAGAGATGCACTCACTGCTCTTCTGAGTCAGCCTTTTATATCATTAGGCCACCGTGGAGTGAGAGCAAGTGTCGAATCATCTGGAAATTCTTAGAGGTTCTTTGATAGAGATAATTCAAATAGAATAGCTTAAACCACTAAGAGAGGGAGCAGAGGCGACGTATGGAACAAAAATGAGAGGATTAAGTAAACTATGTAATGAATGATTACCCTCTTCTTTTTTTTAAATTTTAAATATTTTATTTTTTATATAAAATTTTTTAATTGACATATATTTGACATCAATTGTAATCCCCATGTATTCCCCATCACCGTAACACCAGTGCACCATCACCTCAGTCCCCCGTGCTCCCGTCTGCCCTCCAC
>JAGFMF010011412.1:2209016-2343252 GCA_019455555.1 Galemys pyrenaicus
TGATCCTTATTTGGTTCCCTTATATTCCTCCTAGGGGAGGAACCATCTGGTATTTTTCTTTTGCCTTCTGACTTACTTCGTTGAGCATAATCCCTTCCATTCCATCCATATTCCTATGAATGCGTCTAGTTTTCATTTTTGATTGCTGAGTAGTATTCCATCGTGTATATGTAACACAGCTTCCCGATCCACTCATCTGTTTTGGGGCATTTAGGGTGTTCCAGGACTTACCTATTGTAAAGAGTGCTGCTATAAACAGGGGTGCAGGTATTCTTTTGAATCATTGTTTTTGTGTCTTTTGGAGTACCCTCTTCTTAATGCTGTTCGCCACTTGACCTCAGAACATAGTCCCCAGTCTGGACCCTGAAACACAAACCTCTTGAGAAACGAAATGACTCCAGGTGCTCGCACTGTGTCTTTGCAGACCCCGCCATTAAAAAGTTAAGGTGATGAGCGCTCCATAGTTCATTAATGTTATTTCTATTTTATTGTTTTTAGAATTTTAAACATTTTCATTGTAACCTTCAGAAAGACCTAACACTTTTTATTGTGGTCCACACAATAC
This sequence comes from Galemys pyrenaicus, assembly GCA_019455555.1. Lineage (NCBI taxonomy): Eukaryota > Metazoa > Chordata > Mammalia > Eulipotyphla > Talpidae > Galemys > Galemys pyrenaicus. The sequence goes on from JAGFMF010011412.1 coordinate 2,209,582, forward strand.
TTACAAAAATATACATGCAGGTCTAAAATGAAAGCTACACAGAACAGTGTCTCTCTATGTGTAATAATATTTTCTTGTTTTTCTGGGGATTGCCAGCCCAGCTCAACCCACTGCTCCTGTTCCATTCTGTTTCTTTGTTCAATTGTTACTGAAAACACGCTGAATTGATTTCCCAACATCTTGATCCTAGGTTTGCAGCACCCTAGGCTAAAGGAAGATGAACATCCACTAACTCAAATTTACACAACTAATCATTAATGGTGTTTGATGTATATAAATAGGCGGCAAGAAACATGTTTTTCACAGAGGGACAAGAAACCAAATGAAGAGAAAATGGAAAGAGAGAGAATGATGTGTGTGTGCATGCGCTGTGTGTGCTGAGGTGGTAAAATTCTTATATACTATAAGAAGCACTAATAGTAAATGTCTAAAACTGACATATCAAGTATTAACAGTATAGATGCATTATTTAGAAAGAGAGCTAAATGCAAGTAAAACTTGAAATCGGTTCCTTCCCAAAAGTAGGATTACTGGATAGAAAAAGAATAATGGACCATTAGTGTCAACAAAATCTTTTTAGTGCTCTGTCTTCCCTTGTTGGGTCCAATGTCACTGCAATTTAAAAATTTTATTGTATTGCAGGGAAATTGTGTCACTGGCTGCACCTGGACTCTTTCTACCTCTTTCCCCTCCTGTGCCGCACATGTATGACCTATCTCCAGTTATCTTTCCCTATGGGGACCTCCTTTATATGTAAAGTCAAGTACTGGCCCATGACTTGCCCCTGGGGTAGGGTTGCATGGAATTATGTGCAGCATTGCAATACCACTTCAATCTTATTTTCTTCTCTACATTCATTTACAACGTAAACTATCTCAAATCACGATTTAAAAAAAAAACCCGTATCAATCATTGATAACTAAGCCACACAAAGAAACATTTTCAGGATTAAAGGCTCCTTTTCTGCCCTTGTGGGTCTAAATATGCAGGTAGTTTTATATTTACATTGTGGAGGGAAGCTCTTTTCTTTGAACCAGGTCAAGTATATGAAACCCATGCAGCCATTGGGAAACTGAACTTGCTACCTGTTTTTTGTGGGGTACAGGCCAGAGGTGATGGGCGAGAGGATTCACCAAAGACAGAGTGGGAAGCTGTAGTGGCAGGAAGGGCGGCAAACTGGGCAGGTTCAGGATGGTTCTAGCAGGGGGGTGGAGGGGGTAAAGGAAGGAGTCTTGGAGCTCTCGGTGGCTTTTATACTTTTTATTGTCAGAGGTGGCCAGGTATATGGCAGGCATGGGTGCCGGGGGACTGGGAGGCAGGCAGGCCTCCCAGCCCCTGACGCATCTCACCCTCTCGGCTGCTTTGCTACTGCTTCTGCTGCTGCTTGTTGGTCTTACTGCTCACGTTGGTCAGTACTCTCGCTGCTGCTGGTTGGGTGGCTGCTTGTTGGTACTGACGCCCTCATGACGCCACCCATATAAGCCCGTGTCCAAACTCAGGTGTGCCCACTTGCGCGTGCCCTCCTAGGCATGCGCGCAGCACAGCAGGTGGGAGGGCGGAAAAGCCTGAGACTTCTCAGACCCTACAGAAGCAAAACAGGAAGAGCTACTGAAACACACTGCCGAGGGGAGCAGCGGGCGAGGCAAGAGAGGTCTGCCAGGCCATGTGGGTCAGTTCCTTCTCTGGGGATCAAATTCACGTTGCAGTGGCTGGAGATAGCTTGCTAGTGCTGACGTAAGCCCTTTCATCACCAGAGAGACCCCAAGAAGATTTGTTAAGGCAAACATTTTTTAATTTATAAATTTTGAAATTAATGCAGGTTTATTTCTGGGACTAAAAACAGTCCCCAGATTGCAATTTGTGTTTCGTGGTGGAAAGAAGGGTGGTTTCTCCACTGGCCACAGCCCAGCTGCCCCCTTACTCAGGTCTCTCACTTCCTATCTCTCGGCATGAAGGCAGCTACCCCCTGCCCGCCTAGTCCTAACACCAATATAGAACATCTCCCTTTTTCTAGTTTTCATGACTCACAGTTTCCCTCTGTGCAGAGGACACCAATTCAGACAGAAGGAACGTTTCATAAGGGTTCCTTAAGAACAGCATGACACGAGTGACTGAGCCTGCTAGGCATGGGGGGACGGTCTAGCCATCCAGAGGCCACTGTCCCTCAGCTCCCAAAGCTGCCAGGTCTTGCTATCTTACCAGAAAAGATGGAAATCAGGAGTTTTGAGAACCCGCCGGTGTTAAAAGTTTAGCCAATGAGTTCGAAACATCATGGAACCAAACGAGAAACATTTGTGCAGGAGTGGAGGTTTGCAACCTCAAATCTAGGCTAACTCTTGTGTTTTAACAAGAGAAAGTCTCCAGCCTTGAAAAACAGCCTAGAGTAGTTCAAAGACTATAGTCATCCAAGACTAGACTCAAATCTCTCACAAGCAACCCACTGTGGTGTGACCTTAAGGAAACGTCCTACTCTTTGAACTCCAGTTTCTTCAGCTGCAAAAGAGGACAATTATATAGCCTTCTTACAATTTTGTTCGGAAATAAGAGCACAGATAATATATGAGAATCACCTGGTACATAATAGGTCTCAGCCAGCAAATTAATGTTGTAACTATGGTGTAACCCATAATCCTACAGCTCCTAAATCCAGCATGATTCTTTCCCCCACTGTCTCCCAGTTTCTTTGCCTCTATGGTTCTCATCTTTAATGAAATAAGCATTAAGCAGAAATTAAGCATAGGATTGACTTTAGACGCTGGCTTATAGATTTACCTTTTTTCTCATGAACAGACCCCAGCACTCCCCTGGCCTCCAAGGTCTCATTTTTCTCCTCTGGTGGTAAAATGATGGCTAGTGTGAAATGATCCCTCCCCAAATCTGTATTCTCTTAATCATAAGGACCCCTCCATGAAACCCAGAATGCCCATGAATCCCTGTCTGAGATCAGCCTTCTGCACCGACATTTCAGTGCCTGAGGAACGTGTTTAAAGTTATTCAGAGCTAGTTAGGTGGACAGGTCAAGAGACAATGCCATTGAAAAGAGGGCTTGTTACGCACAGTTCTCAAGCTGAGGAAATGTACCACACCACGCAGTGCCGCAAGGGGAAGTGCCAGGTCCAGTCAGGAGGCAGAGTGAGTGAGCGAAAGTAGACATGAGGCTTTACTGTGGTTTCTGCAGGAAGGAACTATGAAGTAAGATATGCAGGCTTAGGTGTGGCTAATCTGAATAATCTCAGTAGACTGAGGGTATAGATGTGTGTACCTAGCCCTCGGGTAGTTGGGGCAGAGGGATAGTGACCCCTGTGAGAGCTCATGAAGGAGGGGTTTGGGGTAGGCTCTGCTTGGCTGGTTTCCATAGGAAACATATAGTTGCAGGCAAGTGCTTTTTTGCTTCTAGCAATTTTCTGCTTTGGGAGAGTCAGTCCTTCCTGAGTCAGCAAGGCTCCAGATGTCAAAGCATTAGAAATGTACACTAATAGAGGCAGGATTAAAACAGAATGTTCTCAACATGTCATTGCACCAATACCAGCGTGCCGAGGAGGAGCCTTCTATAAGAGACTCCCATAAGAAAAAAGATGGCGGATTCCTGACTAAAAGCACCCAAAGGGAAAGTCCCCGTGTGCAGGAAGAGAAGGTCAAGGTGCTCAGAGAAGAGAGCCAGCACCTTCTGTCACAGAGCAACCCTAATATAAAATGGGTTTCCCTGACTGGGTCCTCACCCGCGTGCTCAGAAGACTTTTATAAGCCTCAACTTCAGGCACATGCGACAAAAGTTATTAAAGGGTTTTATTTTATAAAAGAAGGGGAATAAAATAGTAATATCACAAAGAGAAAAAAGAGATACAAAACTGTAAATATCCTACCAGATCTTTCGACCTGGAATGCAATGGCGCATTGAGAGCTGGCTCTGAATCAAGTGAGATGGCTCCAAAGGAAGAGAGAGCCCAAGGCTCACCTCTCTGGTTTTATAGCCAGCCTGGCTGCTCAACTCCCCTCTCAGGTCTCACTGATCCACTCTTCGATAATCATCTTATCAGATTTGTGGTTCTGGAACACAGGTGGTCTGGAATGGGGGTTGGAGTCCATAAACCTATCTGTGTAATCCATTCAGCACTACCCTTCCCCTAACACTTCGAGCACATGGCAGGGCTGGGCATGCTCTCAGCACCATCCACGGCCTTGCCCTCTAACATCCTGGGTGTTCCTTCTGAGGTTGAATGAAGCCCCACTCTCTCTGAGTGGAGAAAATTAAATTTGAATGCGGAGATGCACAGGGGGTTGAGGATTATGCTGCTTGAATGTACTGGTCTTCATCAACCATCTCATCAGGATTTCTGGAGCAGGAGTCTGAGTTAGGCATCCTGAACAACTGCTCAGATGAAGAAAGGTCCTTTCTCTTCTGGCTCAAGGCTGAGCCATCACTGCAACATCCTGATGTGGAGACAGCAAAATCGAATCCACAGGCTTTTGAAATCTATGTAGGAATTACTTGTAAGAGACAAGGAACTGTACTGATCCCTAGAGGATTCTGTTTTTCTTCCTGTGTCTGAAATACAACTACATTTCTCTATATTCCCCCAGCTGAGACTTGGGTTCATAAGTAGGTAACATACAAATGGCTGGTTTGAGACTCTTCTTGCAGTTCTACTAATCAGAAAAAAATGGTTAGGCCCACATATGTAAATCCATGTTCATCAGCAAACCAGATCTCCAGAATGTTAAAGACTGGACAATCTTTTACTATTTAAGAAAAAATATTTTTATTTGCAAGAAATGGAAATACAAAAGCATAACAATTTCATTTCCACCCCCAAACTAAGTACAAGTATCCTACGAAGCTTTTTTTTGGTACTTACTTAGCTATGACAAGGAATATAAAGCCATTAAAAAAAAAAAGAAAGAACGACCCATCACAATACAATACAAGATAATAGACTCGTGATGTCTCTAGATTTAAAACGCTTCTGGTCTACATAACCTGTTATAAACCCAGAAAGTCCAGCCTGTCCCCACAGACAGTAAATCTCACAGAGTCTCAGCATTATTTAAAAAGGGTCACTCACAATTTGTTAGTTGCTGGTGTTTTCCAGACTCAAAGCATTTTACCTGAAAGGAAGATTTTTTTTTTTTTAGTAGTGGAGGCCATGGGCCCTTGGTGCCAAGTATTCATGCTTCCACCTCGCTGGGGAACAGCAGGACTGGGCAGAGAACTATAACTAAAGCCCAGGGTTTTCATTTCCAGTAAGCAAAGGCTGCTTGTTGGAATTTGCAAGAATGCAGGACTAAGATGTGAGAGGAACACGTAGGACATAAATCCAGCACGAGGAAAAGACATGAGCATTGCACTGTGGGGCTAGGGCAGGGCAGGCGCTGATTTCGCTGCCAAGGAAAATTAAAGGTTGACAGTATATCACTGAGAGGCATCTGTTCCACCAATCCACAAATTGTTGCCCCCACCCTGTCATTTGGTATTTATCTGTGTCCTAGTATAACTAGTTGCCTTTACTTTCTCTATCCATAAAACTGAAAACTTATATAGCTTCTGAGGCAGCACTAAGAAGTGTTTAACAACTATTATCTCCCTTTCCTTCTAGAACTCAGATAAAAAAAACCAAGTTCTTCTGAATTTTATGTTGCCCCAAATTACAAAAATAAAACACCTGGATTTTTCCTGTGTTGAGTGATGACCCACTGTCCATGGAGGCATAGAGAACTCATCCTCAGAGGGGTTGGGGTCCTGGGCACCTCAAAAATTCTCTTCTGTGAGAACTCAGAGCATCTGCCACATGGAGAGCCACTCATAGATGTGGCTGCACCTCTTCAAAATGTGGTTTTCCTAACGCATGTGACCCTATTTGTTTTTTCCTGATATGCAAATCTGATCAGGATGTGCTTTGAGTTAACCATTTTTTTCTTGTTTTTTTTTTTTTTGGTCTTCTAGTAAAAGTTTTTTCTTCCTCACCTACTTCAATCTAGTATTATAAGGGTATAAAGAAAATCTCCCAGGGACACAGGATTCCTCAGTCACCCTGGATTCATATGATCCATTTAAGGCACAAATGAGTGTGTAAGACATGGGAGGCTGTGTGCTCGTGTGCGTGTGGGGGGGAGCACTGTGTCCTGACTATTGATCAGTGACATTCCTCAGTTTCCCTCACTCCCCAATATTGCCGACAGCCTCATGCAAAACAGAAAAGTCCTAGGATTGATGGACTGAATGGAAAAGCCAGAATCTGCTTGTCTCTTTACCCTCTCCTATAACTGCCCTCCCAGAGGGACTCAATCACCTCGGCTAATTGTCTCAGTGGAAAAGCACTCAAATAAAATGACTCTCATTAGAGTGCTCCCTGCTAATGGTTCCACAGGTCCTGCCAGCCTCAGAAGCGAGTACGCTGGGGCTTTAATAAAGCCTCCTCAAAGGTGGGCTTCACCCAACCTGTGACTCAAAATAGACAAGGGGGTGCTGAGAGCCATTTCTAGTCCACCCGCGTCAACAAGGCCAGCACGCAAGGGAGCGTCCATTTCTTATTGGGGAGTGGGATGTCTCCACTTCCACGTTGTGCGTGGGTGACAAGTGCGCCCAGCAGAGCTGGCTGAGAGGGTCAAGCAGTTCTGTCTTTATGGCTTGGCTTGGTATTAGGACATGGAAAGAGGTTGCAAGAATGCTGAAAATTTTTAATAAAACACTTGTGACACAGATTCTGGACACTGACTCACTGCTGGAATAAAGAAGAATCAATCCAACACTCCTACTCTCTGGGCACATGAGATTCACAGCTCTCCCTGGCATTCAGGCTAAACAGAAAACTAGGGAGAAAAAAAAAACCTACTGTGATATTTATAGTCGGTTTGTAAATATGTTGAGCTAAAAGCTGCCCACAAGCTACAAGTTAGACCTCCAGATCAAAATCATTTATATTAACTAAAAAGGTTACCTAATTTTGCCTGCACTGGTATTAAACCTCACCCCTGCTCCCTGCTGGAAAGGAGCAACCCAGTTCAGCTGTCAGAATTTTATGTAACACTCTTTTTCTGTGAGCCAGGCTCCAGGGTCCTAACACTTCACAGGAATGCTTTCCTAAAACTGGCACTGAGGCCTTTCATTTACAGGATCCGTCCCAAAGTGCAAAGTCGAGAGCGTGAAAAGAACCACGCTGGAGGCCTGGGTGACTCAGGTCTCATCCGGAGAAAAAGTGTCAGTTCTCTGAAGTTTGGAAGGACATCTCCTGCTCTCGGTCATCAAAGAAAGGGGTGAGCGAAACCTCTTTACAAGTGAAAACACACTACCACATATTTTTAACAAATGGGCTCATCCTTTAGGGTCTCACTCAGTTTTTGTGTTTGAAAGCCCTCACCTGCCACTAATGGACCTCGGGGCTAACCAGATACGATGGGCTGTTCTAGAGCACTGCCCTTTGGGTGAGACAAACGCATCTGTTCTGGGGTGAATCCTAGAGCAAAGACGTGGGCATGAACCCCATGTGTCAGGAACTTACTTGATATCATCCAACCCTTCTGTGTCCTCTTGGCCCCTTCTTGTCTCCCTCAAGGGATAACCATTGAGTTCCCTTGTCTCACCCCTTAAGGAAGGAGCAGAGGGCAGAAATTCTTCCCAAACAACAGCCACATGGGTACTTGGAGCCTCTAAAACAACCACGTGAGCGCTCAGACTGGAGGCCACCCCCTGAGTTCTGGGAGAACAGCTTCCCAGAGGGCAAGCCTGCTGTGTGGAGGTCTGGTGAGTGATGAGAGCAAGGTAGGGAGGGCAGAGAATAGCCTCCAAGCAGTGAGGACAGTGCTGGGCACCTGCTGCCTGTTCCTTTCCTCCTCCTCGTCCAGAAGAGCAGTGCCTGCTCCTTCAAAACCTGATCTGTTCCACTGTGTGGGTGGTCGTCGAACCCATTCTCACACTTGTCCTGAAATATGAACCTGTCATATTTCATCACCCAAGTACTACTCCAGTTCACCCCACCTTTTTATCTTGTCAGGACCCCTTCTGGCCCCAGCCGCCTATGACTGATAACTGCATGCTATTTTAACAGGAGGGATGGGGTCAGTTATGGTCCACAGAGACCACTTACCAGTTACACTGGCCAGGCCCAGGTGGAGCTAGAGCAGAGGGGAAGGAGAGAAAGGAACAGAGAGAAGCAGATTTGGGGGGACATGCTAGGAAGCCCCTATCCCACACAGCTCAGACAAACTCAGTCCTCTCTGGCTGAGGAAAGGGACAGAGATCCATGCAGACAGCAGGGCCACCAATACCAGCCCAGCTGCACAGACCACGGGAAGATGAACTTGGCCATCTCCCTTGCCTGTCCCTGCCTGGAACTCTCCACCGTAGGGAGAGGAGTCATGGTGAATCCCATGAAGTATCTAGGCTGAAAAGCTGGGATTTGCTCATGATGTTAATGTTGATGGCATCAAATGCTGTTTCTGGCATGAATGGAAGGCCCAGGTGTGGGCATGACCCTGCTATCCCACCGAAGGACTGGGTCCAACGACAGCGTTTTGTGTGTGTGTGTGTGTGTGTGTGTGTGAGAGAGAGAGAGAGAGAGTGAGCGAGAGAGGGAGAGCAGTTAAAGCAAGAGGCCCTTCAGCACTACTAAAAACAAAATACAATATGTAAGCAAATGTCCTACACAGAATCTTTTACAAGTTAGGGAAAAACACTTAAGGGGTATCTTCTATGTTACACAATAAAAAGGCAATTTCCATTTCTTATTTGTATGAAAGAAGATTTTTTTTAAAACTACAAAAGTTACTTTTAATCATTAAAAAAAAATTAAAGTAGGTTGGGGGTGCGGTGGTATTTCTTTGGGTGAGCTGCAAAGTAGCCAAACCTGACTATAAAAGGTAAGACAGGATATACAAATGCCACCTTCTCTGGCCCCAGGAATGGGCCTCAGGCCCACACCCTATATTGAAGCAGAAGAGTAGGGTAGAGGAGTGTGTGGGGAGAGGGGGGAGGAGGGGTCAGAGTGGGTGTGGAGAGACAAGTCAGTAAGGCTACCCAGAATGCCCACGGTAAGGGCCAGGGCTCCTTTCTCTGCTCTGGGCACAGGACACAAGGAGCCCCTGGCCACAGAGCCACAGGCCTGAGCAAGGCATTGCTCCAGCTTCCTTCTGAGTCTCCTCTACAGGAGGATACATGCTCAAGGCTCTAATCACAGACCTCCAGTAACAAAAGAAGAAAAGAAACAAATAAGGGGATCCCATAGCCCAGGATACCCTCCCTGCTCCAAAGGCCAACGAGGTTTTGCTAGCTTGGAGGGAGGTGTTGAATCTCTTCAGTGTGGTTGCTGGTGGGAAGTCTCAGCAAGCTAATAAATACTATTTACAAATGGGGAGGAGAAGCTGGAAGGCAGAACTATGGGCATGTGGGGACACCAGTAACGGAGAAATCCTACAAGCAACGAGATGGGGCAGGTTTGCCTGGAGTAGAGAAGCCTGATTCCTTCAGGCATTGCACTTGCGGCCTGAGAATGTGATGAAGGAGCCCTCCCTTGGCACTGGGAGGACAACCAGCAAGGGCTCGGATGGGGTGGGGTGGCAGGCTGCTCACAGGATACCCTGGCACGTCCAGAGCTGATGGGGGCAAACATGAAGACCCAGGCGAGGGGAAGGCAGGACATCCATCAGTTAGTGTGCTTTGCCAGGGTCCTACGGGCATCTGGGCACTTTTGTGGCTAGAGTCTGGAGTTTCAAATGAATTAAGTGTTCTTGTCTTCTTCAAAGTGGTGGTCACAGAAGTGGTGGTGAGAATCAGGCAGTATTTTTTTTGGTACGGTTGGTGGAAACAAGCCTGCTTGCCCACCCCAGACCCTAAAAAACCCTCCTATAGCAGTAAGGGAAAGGGAAGGGTGCTGGGCAACTTCTATAGAGAGGGGCATGGGACCAAGGGAAAGGTAATCTCACCACCTGTGGAAATCCCAGGTTGTCCCTCCATTAAAGCCATGTCCATATCTTGTCCATGACTTGTCCGTGTCTTTGTCAAGATTGGGTGGCAAAAAGAAAAAGCTATGACAAAGGTAGTGGGGACGTAAAGATTCGGGGACAAGAAAGAACAAGGGTAGCGATGGCCTCCTCAGAAGGTGGCATTCACTCTTCTGTCGAGTTCTACAACTTTCAGCGTTTCATTGCCCTCCAGTTTGCTGCTGACCCTGTGAAGGCATCAAGAGGAAAGAGACGTGTCAGTCACCTGTTACCCATGAGGATCCTCACGTTCTGGTAGCGTGAGGCCATCACGTCATGACGGCGGCTTTGTGGGTTGTCCCCAGCCCATTTTTGGGTTTTCTCCTCCTAGTGGCTTCTGTTCCCAGCCCTCTCCTATCAGCCTACCCAGCTGCCCACACTCCTACCTTCACCACAATCCAGAGGGTGAGTGTGAGGGTTCATTACTGACTTGTTATAAATTGTTTTAAATGAGGCATTTACTGTAGATAGTCAGCCCTATGCTAGACTCTAGGAAGGAGAAAATAAAGGGATAAAGGTTGCTCCTGGTCGAGTCAATAACCACATAAACAATTTTAAAAAACCCACTAACTTGAAATAACAATAAATATATAACAGAAAGTAAATGGAATGAACATGAATAACAGCCTTGAAAGTTGCTAGGCAACCCGATGAGGGCTATGAGGGCGCTGATCAAGGGGAGATGTCCCAGAACAAGTGGGATTTCAAAGGGGCTTTGAAGAGCTGAGCAATGAGGGGAGAAGACTCAGGCCATGAGCCAAGTCCTCAAGATGCTGAGTCTTCGCTACTCCCAGAGCACCTCTAAGATTCTCCAGAATGGGAATAACAATAATGTCTAACCTTTTAAAGTGTTTAAAAGAACTTATACATTTTATTTGCAGAGTGCCTAAAACAGTAACCACTAGTAAATGTTAAATATACAAGTGTAATATAAACACATAAAAGTACATATTATTGTGAATCTTCCCTGCAGCATGAAGGGGACTTTCTTCCACTTCATTAGAATAGCTTTGTTTCTGGAGGAACGGAGGGAGAGTTCAGCCAGATCTCCTACACTGGGTGTGGCCAGGAGTGTGTACAGACCCTTCTCGTGCTCTCTGGGCCCTTCCAGGCACTTCCTTAAGCAGGTATCAATACTGGCAGTTGCACGAGCCTTGGGCTTTATAAAAGGACTTTCCCCATCACTACCTAAAAGAAACAATTCATGGAGAACTGGAGCCAAACATATTGTTTTGAATAAGGAAACATGTACATGCCCACTGCTTCTGTCAGTATCTCTCAAAAGAAATATATATAACACACAACTTTTACATATAAATCACAGAAGTCTATAGCACAACATATGTGTACCCTGAGATGGAGTGGTGCTTGGGCTGCATTTGCACAGCTAGCCTGCTGCTGATCTTGGGCTGTGAGTTTGCTCCTGTGGCTTTGAGGGGAGGATGACAAGAGTGGGGGAGGGATTCAAGCCCTTTCCTTACTTCTTGGGGCAGGTCAGGTCAGGTCCCTAAAACACAGCAGTCATGGGCAGAGCTTACACTGGGTCCTTCCCCCATCTTGCTAAGGGCAGCTGTAGCAAGCAGTTGGCTCTATACTCCCAGGTCCTGGAGACAGGGGCTGGACCAGGCCTCTGGGAGAATCTATACCCCACGGTCCAGGCTGCTGATGCAGAACCCATCATCAGTGCATTAAAGGAGCTGAATCTGTCTCCATTTGACTCACAAGTGTTGCTGCAGCTCTAACAGCACAGATTTCTCCAGGCTGGTCTCATTCGAGATAATGAAATGGGGAAGATCCACATCCGGCAGGGGCTCCAGCCCTGATGCCCTGAGCAAAGAGGAGCCTCTGTCCCACGGCCCAAGCTCCCCGGCCGAGGCTGGGCTGGAGGGCTCCTCCAGGGGCGAATGTTCCTCATAAATCAGCAGGTTCCTGGATCTCACTGAGGACAGAGCACAGTTCTAGGTGTTAGAGGGGGGACCTCTGAGGTATATCACATCCCCTTACTCACTGTGCAGGGCTGGGGGTCAAATGATAATTTCAGGGTTCTTGTTGCCCAGGGTGGAGGGTGCATGCCCACCAGAGCAAGTTTACTTTATAAAGGCTTTAGAGTTTTAGTCTTGTGCACTGAAGAATTATACCAATTATACAGTGCTGGAAGAACAATAGGCAAGCAAATAAACAGGAAGCAAACTGCCAACCCCACGCTTTGAAAATAAAACTCCCCTCCTTGCCCACCCATAACCATCTGGGGAAACAATTCACAGAGAATGAGAGTCCAATGTTTAGAGCTAGTTGGACCAGGCTAAAATAGGAAGCATCCCCACTGAGGAATGCCTGGAGGAAAGGTACAAGGGCAGAAAAACTGCATTTTCACGTAGAAACTAAAGACAAAAAGCCAAAGCCATAAATCAAAGGATAGAGACAGCTTCTTTTGTCTTACAAGAGAGCTGCAGAGCTGGATGGATCTGGAGCTGTTTTCCAAGAAACAGAAGTTATGCTCCCATTGGTTTCCATTTAAATTTAGAGATATATTACCTTAAGGAGAAAAGAATTTCCCAAGACACTACTGAAATTATCTGGTTGGAATGCTAGCAGTTCTGTCATTTCCCTGGCATGTATACCAGCTCTGTGACGAACATAGGCCTTTTGACCTGCAAAATTAGGCCAACCCTAAATCTAGTAACTCCTAACTCCATATCTGTTCTTGCTAGTATATATGCATGTTAACTTATATACAGTGTATATACATTATATGTGTATATCTATGTATATACAAAAACCACCTCCATATTCTCTACATACCTAAAAGGGATCATTGATCTAGGTCAGAAAACATAAAACCCCAGTCTCCAAATTCTCTAAATCTTGCATATAATTATTTACAATACAGACCAATCTTTTTCTTTCATCTGCGATAGTGATAAACAATTCCAGTGAGTAGAAGGAAAGACATGGGTATTCCCTTAAAATGTCATTAGAAACTTAGCTTTCTCCACCCACTCCCAAGTCACATTCATGCCCCTTATCAGAACTCAAAAAAGAGACATCAGAACTTGCCAGGGGTGAGTCTAGAACAGAAGTTTCCAGAATGTGGTCTCTTGAGCCCTCGAGAGTCTCGGCAATGCCCCAGCCCAGACTGAGGGGTGGGGTATAGGAAGATGGCGCAGCCTAGGCTCCATACCTCTTCCTTACATTCAATGGAGAAGTTACACTTTCACCACTTTTAAAATAGAAGTCTCTTTTAAGAGAGTCGAGTTTTTAGAAAGCTCTGGAGAAATGAAACAAGAAATTTGCATGGTGCTGAGTGCCACTTACCCACAGAGGCAGTGTACGGCTCCTGCATGGAGTGCTGGCTGGGCAGCGCCATTTTGGTGGCAGAAGGATAGGGCCCGTAGCCCTGCAGGCAACTGCCAAATGCAACAGCAAAGCATAACACGACCACCTGCAGCAAAGAGAGAACATGGGAGCTGTCGATTCCATCATCCACAGAGCAAACTTCAGACCCTGAACACCTGGCAGGGCCAAGAGACAGAGTACCCACCATCAGCTGGCACCCACAGGTCAGCCACTGTGTCATGGCAGAGGAACAGCCTTGGAGTGAGCTGCCTGGTTCCTCCAAACCCTCAGTACTTGAACTTGGCAACTGAGGGTGAAACTGGAGATTGGACCAGGGCAGTTGATTGCCGTGTCATCAGGAAACTCACCATGAGGCAGGTGCCCGTCTGTGTGCCAGCCAACTTGCAGGTGCGAGAAACCTTGCCCATCACCAAAGTCTGCAGCTTCTGCAGCTGTTGCAAGAGAGTTCTGCAAATGCAATGCAATGAAAACCATAAAGGGAGGCTGAGAGCCAGGGGTGACTTCTCAGACAGGTGAGCGCCAGGGGTGACCCCTGCCCCCAGGGTTCTGGAAAGTACCCTGGCTTTGTGCCTGACTCTGAACATGTTGCAAAGGGACAGTTTTCTTTGGAGCAAGACAAATCTGTTTCATATAATGATAGATTCATATATCTAGGATTATAGGATGTTAAGGCTAGAAAGTTCTCATAAATCAACCAGTGTTTCCCCAAGTCCAATATCCAGAACACAGTAGGAAGACTTTATAAGTAGATGCTTTCTCTTGACTCCCAACGATTTTCAGAAAATGCAAGCTGTAAAATAAAACCAGAAGACCAGACAAAAGCACCAGAAAATATCAGCATATTGATCATTTGCAGAATTCTGGGCTTTCATAGATCATCTACCACTCACCAGTCTATCTTATGAATAGCTTCCAAGCACAGGAAGGACAAGAAGGATTTCCCAGGGTTTGCAACTTATTCTCTGACAAGTGCCAGAGAAACAGATTTGTTGGAGCATAAGCCAATTAGCATAGGTTGGCCAGTTCCGTTTACCCACCACCATCCCACACCTCCTACCTGTTCGTTCCCTGTACCTTGTCCAACCTAGAGAATTAACCTCCAAGAAACTAATACCACACAATGCCCTGAAAAATTCCTCCTTTCCAACTTCTGGTGGAGATCCTTAGACTGACACTTGCTTTTTCTAAGATGAAGAGTATCCCAATAGTATTCATAGGTCCCTCCTAAAACAGACTCAAATATACCCACCCCCCAATGTAGAATGCTACAGATTCAGGTCAGGCCTTCAGCTATAGGGCTAAAGTGTAATAAATGTATAAGAAGAAGCCTGTCAATCTGGCTAGAGCAGTCTTTGTGTTTACCAGTTGCATGCCATGTGCCACGTTTTACTTGGTATTCATAGGCACATCTTTTCCAAACTCAAAGAAAATTATATTCTGAATCCCCTGCAAATGAAAATGGTTGTTTAATGATCCCTGATTTCTAACAGTTTGTAATTCAGATTTTTAAGATGAGCAAACATATAGTTTAAAATAGATTTTTTAGTTTGAAATTTTGGCGGAAAGCAACAGTGATGTATACTATGCTTCTCCTACTTAGATTAGTGAAGGTGAAACGAACTGAGGGTGGGCGTGGTGTGATGCAAAGGGCCCTTCAATCAGCCACATGGAGCAATTACACCAGAGGAAAGCATGTTAGCGCCCAGTCCAAAAATCTAAATAGATTTCTATGACCCAGTAAAGTCTGGGAAATCCATCCACATTCATAATACTCTTATCTGTCATAAGGAAAACCAATTAACGATGATTAAGTGCCCACAGACTGAGTTCCAGAACTTCACTTACTGAGATACAAAGTAATTGGCCCAAAGTCCCCTGAGTGGAAGAGCTAAGACATCCCTGAAACATTTTTGACTCTAGAGCTCATCTACTTTTCAACACGTAACAACTTGCTCCCCTGACCTGGGACCTAATAAAATTATAAGGTAAAAAAATTCTTAAGTAGACTTTTCTTAAATCCAGTAATATGAACATCCTACCAAAATCCAATCAAGAGACCTGCTTTCCATTAGATAAGAAAGATCACTACCCAGGCCTCCCTGCTGGCCTAGGGGTTAAGCCTCAGCCCTATCACCATGAAGGCCAACTTCGAGGGCCTGAGTTTAGGCCAGGGAACTGATCTGCACGGTGCAGCAGACCTCTCTTGTCTAACAGCTGCTCCCCCTCAAGCAGTGTATTTCAGTAGATCTGCCTGAACTGCTCCCCACTCTCTCTGGTGAACCCTCTTACCCTCCACACCTTTGGCCTGCATCCCAGTTTTCCTATACAAAAATAAATAAATACAAGCTTTAAAAAAAAAAAAGAGACCGCTTGCTACCCACAGGACTCAAGTAGCTCATGGGAGTCACAATGAAATCCTGCCCAAGGACAATGAGATGCACACTAACGAGGTCTTGGAGGTGACATTCAAGGACAAACAGTAATGCACAGCTCTGGTTATACCAAAGATAAAATGCAAATGGCAGATCCAAGAACCCAGGGTGTTCCCTGGCCTACAGCAGGGGTCAGGAAGTCACACCAGGGCTTTCTTTAGGAAAAATGAAAGCTAGAAGACTGGTCCCTCTGTCTGACCCCCAAAGAACTGCTGAGCTTTAGGACAGCTAGGCTGGGGCACATTCTCTGGAACCAGGGGACAGGGTCTCAAAGCAGGGAAACTGAATTTAGACCTCAGTGCCTTCGTTAGGTCACTTACGTTCTAGGTTTAGGCAGCTCTTGAAAGGACAGTGAGGTTTTCCCTGCCCCAGAGCACTCTGGTTTTGCTGAAGCACATCCACCTCTGCAGTGTCTGCTGTCTCTTTCCATTGATGACAGAGGAAGCCAGGGCTTTTAATGGGAAAGTTTGGGACCCCATCACTGATAGGTTAGTCTGAGAAGACATAGCATTTACTCCCACACCCCGGGATAGATGCGCAGCTGCCAGTGTTGGGAGCCTGTGAGATCATTGTTACCCAGCTATATTAGGGACCATGTGGGGCAAAGGCAGCCACCAGGAGAAATGGAAGAACAAGTTAAAAACTATGCCTGTAAAAAATCAACTACAGGATGGAGCCAATCGTGTATTCAAAGCTTGGTATTAGCTTTGTTGTAAATAACATTAGCAAGCTAGCCTTTATTTTTGTATTATTATATTTTGTATACTTTACTCATGGCTAGTTGCGGCCTAATGAATTATTGGTGTTCAGGAGCAAGGTCTTAAGTTCAGAGGAAAGAGTCCTCTTACCAAATACCTATCTGGTCCAAGAGATTTTTCACAACCTGTTAAGTCAAAGTGCTCAACGCTCAATTGAAAATGTAGATTTTGTCCTGTAGGATGTAAAAATAAACTTAGTGACTGTCCTCATACAGTTTCTCACAAAAGAGCAGCCAAAGGCAGCTGCCAGCCTTGCCCAAAATAAAACGTCACCCTGCATCTTCGGAGGCGTATCAAAGGCAACTGGGCAAAGCACTCAAAGTAGCTGAGAGTGTGAGACACTGCCTCACAATTACTGGGCAATGCATCAACAGGCACACGTGTTTTCTCTGCATTTGGTTTGTTTTCTTCTGCTTCCTTTATGGGGGTAGAGGGAAGAGGTGTTAATAGCAGGGGGGAGTGCATGCTACACTTTGAACATTCAGGTACCTGAAGTGGGAAAATCAGGACCCAGGAAAAAGAATGAGCTGATGCTTCCTAATTACTTCTGTGCCAGAGCTTCAACCTAGGCCCTCTCCATAGTCACACTTTGCATTAAATCTTCTTACTCTACTCAGACATGAAGAGTTGAGTTATGGGTGTGTGTGTGTGTCTGTGTGTGTGTGTAAAATCATCTGTATTCCAATCAAACCCTACAGAGGGGCCTCCCTGCTGGCGCAGTGGGTTAAGCAACGCACTGTGAAGCAAACCGCGGGCACTGCAGCACGAGTTTGATCCCTGCTGCTGGCCAGGGAAGGGACCCACATGGCGCAGCAGACCTCTCCTGCCTTGCCCGCTGCTGCCCTAAGCAGTGTGTTTCAGTCAGTCTGCCTGTTCTGCTCCCCAATCTGTCTGGTGAATCCTCTCACCTCCTACAACCCTGGCCTGTACCCCAGCTCTTGTATGCATAAATAAATAAATCTTTAAAAAAAAAAACCCTACAGAGATGAAGCAACTTTTTCATATCTTTCCAGAACTATCTATAATAAACTTTTCCAAATTCCAAAATATGAACCATTAGTGGGTTGTGGAAACAATTTTTCCACATATTTTTCCATTAAAATAGAAACAAAGAGAACACGTGCTATTAGAGGGCATATCACAAAGAGTAAATATCCCTGTGTGAAACCTTCATTTCAGCGATGTTCATAATGTGTGCACATCAGAACTGAACACACACAATGTAAAGTGACAAGAACACTCAAAATCTCAGTACTGTTTATCCAGGGCACACTGGCAAACTCAATTCTACATCTGTGACTATCTGGTGACTCCATGGTGGAAGTACCAAGCATCCATGTCCCATCTGAATCCTGCTCCCAATCTTCTAGAGTCAGTGTCTGAATTTCTGATGGCTAAAGGAGTGTCCAAAAGCTGAAACATCTACCTTTTGCAAAGTCCTGGGGTGGAAGCAGCCTTAGCAATTAGGAGGTCTATATACTCTGTAACAATATTGAAGGAGACTGATGAACCATCTCAAAAACTAAATACTACAGTGCTACATATAGAAAAGATAATGGTGTTCCACTAAAATACTAAACTTTGAGTGAATATTCATTATTTATGAACTTTCACTTAAGCTTTAAAGTTGTTCATGGGACTGTGGCCAAAATGAAAAAGGCATGAATGAATTGTCTCCTTTCTCTTTTTGTGTGGTTGAGACATTTCAGGGGGTTTGCCTTGCAGGGACTAGAGGGTACTTTTGAAACATTCTATTATCCATTCACCCAGAAACACAAAAAAGAGAGTTCTAGAATGTTTTCTGGGGCTGCGGAATTTCTAACTTTACCACAAAATTAGGCTAAAATGCTCTCCTAATTTCTCTGGGGAACTTAGTCTAGTACCTAACAATCCTTTGAAGTGTCAAATATTTTCACCTAAAAAGAAAGATTTCATTTTCACATAGCCAGAAGTTAGAGATCATGGAGAAATGAAAAGTGAATGAAACCAAGATGGAGGTCTGCAGAGGAGAGAGGAGCTCTCCCTCCAGCAATTGTCCAAGGGCATCCCTCCATACGGCAGTGGGATGGGTCATGAACAGCCAGTCTAAAAAAGAGAAAAACTCACATGGAGGACCACAGTCGTGCACAGGGAGTAAATCACCAAACTGGCCCCAGTGACAGCTATGTGGACAAGCAAATCAGGGGAGCAGAACACAAAGCCCAGGGGGCCTTTATTAACAATCATTGGTAAAGAGCCAGAAAAGCTGAGGTATACAGATAGAAGAACTATAGCTCCGAGAAAAGTTAAAGAGGAAAAGGGGGGGTCTCCCTGGTAATGCAAGGGGTAAAGTCAGCACTATGAAGCTATCAGTAGTCACTGCAGCATGAGTTTGATCGCTGGCCAGGGAGCTGACCCACATGGCGCAGCAGACCTCCCCTGCCTCGCCTCCTGTTTCCCTCAGCAGCATATTTCAGTAAGATCCCCCTGTTCTGCTCCCCACTCTGTCTCTGGTGAATTCTCTCCTCCTCCATACCTCTGGTACTACACCCAAGCTCTTATATGCATAAATAAATAAAATAAATCTTAAAAAACAAAAAGAGGAAAAGGAAAGAAATCTTATTTCTGATAACAACAGGGATACATGTCAAGACAAACACAGCCTCCCTTCTGAGAGGCCTGTGGAGAGTACCAAGGAGACCCATATAACATGCATACATATTAGGGATCTCTCCACCTAACCTAACCCATACCCAACAAACCACCCAAGGTGCCCCAACACCTGCCCCCCTGAACTCTCTCCAACTCCAAGCTGGAACAGACACTTCTTCGACTTCCTCACCAAAAAGTGGGTATGGCAGAACTACTCCAGGCCCCACCTGCTCCCCTCCTTCCCATCTTGCACTTTGGTCCATGTCAGTTGACAGACACAGTCCTCTCTGGGTCTTTTCTTGTGCCACTAGTTGTATCAGGATGGTGAGGCTCTCACATTTCTTTCCACAGACCACAACATGGGTTGTTTATGAGGCCGGACATAAAGAGAGATGAGGTAATATTTCCCCTATGGGAGAAGCAGCCTATTTACTGCTTGCTAAAGAGCAGTGGACCTCCCAAGCTCAGGGGAGCCACTTACCACAGCATCCACCAGATCTGTCATGAAGGGGTCCGATGCTCATGCTGTTGGTTGTACTGGGAGTAAAATCACTTTGTGTCTGACCCAGGAATCTCTTTGTTTTGTCAATCAGATCAAACCGAATCTCAGATGGGACATACCGTGAAGGATTTCGGGTACATATCTGCCTTCAAAACATGAAGGTCAAGGCTAGGCTTCTGTTTAGGTCTAAACTTAGCCCTGCAGGGCCTCCCTGGTGGCCTAGGGGCTAAGTCTCAGCACTACCACTGTGAGTTCGATCCCCAGCCAGGGACGTGACCCAGATGGAGCAGCAGACCTCTCCTGTCTCACCCGCTGTTCCCCTCAGCAGTATATTTCAGTAGATCCACCTGCTCTGTTCCCCACTCTATCTCTGGTGAATCCTCTCACCTCCCACCTTTTGCCTACACCCCTGGTTACACCCCAGTTCTTCTATGAAAAGATAAATAAAATCTTTAAAAAAATAAAGTTGGTCCTGCACTGGAGAAAGTCAAAGGTCTAATGGACAAGGCTGGCAGCAAGAGAAATCAAGGTAAACACAAGTATAAAAGTGGGGAGTTCTAGTTCCTGTCCCACCTCAAAATCTTTAGATGGCTTAACATCATGGCCCCCAGTTTCCCTTCTGTAAAATGAGGTGATTATCATGATCTCTGAAGCGCACCTCAAGTATAAACTCCTGTGATTGAAGATCAGGGCTGGAGGATCAGGGCATAGCCTCACAGTCTGACAAGGCAAGAGGGCAAACTAGTAAGTGTCTGGAGCAAACTGAGGCACCTCATGATGGACTGGGGTGTTCTGAGCAGCACTTGTGGGGAAGCAAAGACCTGGGGCTGGGGGTGAGTGCCACAACAGGATTTTTCAGCAGTGAGACAGGGAAGGGCCATGCAGAGAGCAGGCAGCTGGGAGGAGGACCAGTGCAGGAAAGCCAACCCAGCAGCCACACACGGGCCTCGCCCGGAGTTCATAGCTAAATGCATTTCTTGGTGGAGCAGAGGAAGGGCCCCTGGGACACCACCTCACACTCCTGTTACACTTCTCCTGATGGCTTACAATTAGAGGATCACTCTAGTACAGGGGTGTGAAGGTGCCTTCTCACTGCAGAGGCTCCCGAGGGGGAAGGGGTATGAGGATTTCATCTCCTCCCTGTCCCTCCTGCAGCGTCTGGGCTCAGATACCAGGGGTTTTCCCCTAGAAATGAATACTTGTGCTAGATGGCTTGTGCTAGGAGTACAATACAGTATAATACTGTACCAGTATAATCAAAGGATTCAGACTTGACCCATCATCCAAAGACTTAATGTCACCTGCACCAAAAAGTCCCCAAGGAGGTATCTCTCATTTGCTCACTCATCTTTCCAGCTACATGGCACCCGAGGTCCCCCACCCCACTGCCATTCTCCCAGGATAACAGTCACATCTACCTGTGTCTGCTACCTCCAAAGGGCATGAGGAGAAACACATGTCCCCATGTGTGCTCCCTGGACCCAGTCCTGTACTTGGTTCACACCCTGTCACTTCCAGAGCGTGGCCCGAGTGAAGGGTCCCCAAAGTCTCCCCATACCACATGGTCCTCTCCAGTTCAGGCCAGGAGCTTGCCAAGGTATGCAAGACTCTCTCTGCCTCTATTTCCTTGGCCTCTCAAGTCAAAACACATAAAACCTGCTGGGTTCAATGTGAGGTCCCTACGAGCCCCTGGTAATATTATCCACGGGAAGATTCCAGTTAATTGTCAGCCATTACCACCATAGAATGGTTGTCTATAGGAGACAAATTGAAGAGGCAGCAGAAAATGGGGACCAGTCACCAGGGCCTCTGGGTGGGGACAGTGGAAGCTCCTGACAGTCCAGTGTTTGGGGGAAGGGGTGATGGGTGAGAGGGAGGAGAAAACACCAAGCTTTCCTGTTCTCACAGGTGGCCTCATGCAGGAACAGCAGCCCATTAGAGAAGATCAGCTACCACTATCACAAGGTACTTTTTTGTTGTTTTTTGAATGGAGGTTCCAGGAAGCTAAATGACTGGGGAAGTCTCCACAGTCAGTGAAGAGAGAAAATCAACAGCTTGCGGGGAACAACACGAGTGCCGTGCTGAGCCTCTGCTGCCCCCGTGTGGCCTGGGGAAGACATGGCATGCAGAGTCCTAGACTAGGCTGGTCCTGGACCAACCTCTGGATGTGTGATCTGGAACAAATTCCTCTTCCCCTTTTCACCAATCCATGGCCTGGATTTATTCCACTCATGAACACAGGCTAGGATGGTCAAGGGGATGCTTATCAGATCACGATGCTAAGGAAACGGACAGAGACTCTGGCTGGGGTCCTGGATCCAGAAAACTACTCCAGTAGAAATAAAGGTGGATATAAGAAATGATGCAGCTTCAGGAGATCCAGAGCCAAAGATTACGTGAGGCCAGAATCCTAACATGGTATCAGAAACCATCTCCTTTGCCTCAGGGGATCTGGTGAGACCACGCAGAGTTGGTGATCTCCACCTGCCATATCTGTCTGCAGAGCGCTGCAGTGACTGCCCTTGAGCCGCTATATGGGCACAAGGCCCTGAAATGCAGAGGCAAGCCCAGAGCGGTCACAAAGCCCACTGCTGCCACTGGGGACTGTTCTAACTCGTGACTCGATGAACCTGCTGTCTGAACAATAAACCACGAAGAATTTATGACATGCGAGTCACACTGAAAGTTATTATCAATGACCTACAAATAGATTTTACCTGATCTCCTAACATTTGCAAAATTGTTGTTAAGCATTAAAATGTTTAACTTTTGCTAACCTAAAAGTCAATTTTCTCTGCTTGAATTGTTAGAACTATAACAATAAAAGGTAACAGAATCCCCTGAGCAAAAACCACTGAATTTTTAAAGTGTAGATAAACACCAGGTCCACAAACATATTCACTTTCTGGTTGAGACTCCCCAGCACCAGCTTTGTAACCCTAAACCTTCACTCCTTTCTTTTGCATGTGACCCAGGAATAAGTCTCAACATGGCTCCAGAACCAGACTTCCTGCATTCAAATGCAGCTCTGGTGTTTACTGTGTGACCTGAGACAAGTCACCCAACCTTCTGAGCCTCAGTTAACTCCTCTACCTAATGGGAGTAGCAATAGGAGTACTTTATAGGGTTGTTAAAAGGTTAAATAATATCTGTTAAGTGCTGGACACAGTGAGTGCCTGGTGCAGAAAATATGAGAGGAACTAATTAACTCCCCTGTTCTACAGCTATTTTAAAAACTGGATCTGAGATATATTTAATTAGCTAAATAATTTTTAGATCAGTATTTTAAAAAACAAACTTGATTTTCCTTTTTGTCTTTAGTGAATAAATACCAGTTTGTATTAAAACCGGGTGATAATAGAGACCAGTGCTTCCTTGTCTGCCTCTAAAGCTTAATATCATTTTTAGGAGACTCTAACTTAGTGACTTTATTCTTCTCCACGCTTCTTCCTTAACCCCTTCATCACAGCCTTTATCAGGATCAGCCTCTTTGTCATTCCCATGCCTTTTAGGAAAAGCAAAGAACCACACATGCGTGCATGTGTGTGTGAGCGTGTCCAGCAGAACAGCATGGCTGTTCTGAGCACCCTGGCCAAGTCCATCATCACTGCGATCTCCCCCACCTTCCATCTAGCCCTGGACCACCCACTCCCCACTTCCCACCTGACCGTTAACTCCTCCCTTACCTATTGGTGTTCTCCAGAGACTCTACCTTCTTCCGAAGCTCCAAGTTCTCAGTTGAACATGATTCCACCCTATAGCAGAGAGAGAAGGAAGAAAATTAGTCTCATAGTAGAGCAAATGCTAAGGCAGAAACTACGGTGGAAGGAGGGAGGGATCAGGGAAAGATGGGGAACCAGTTACTCTAGTGAAATGCGGGAAAGAGCCTAGGCAAGACTACTTGGCAAACAAAAGAACCAAGTGACAATAGCCTCAGTGATAGAAAATATAAATTTGGTTGGGGTGGTGCAGCCTCTTTTTCTTGCCTCTTCCCTACTCCCTCAATGCTCAGGACAGGCCTCTATGCCTGGGGTCTGGGTGCCGCTGACTGTACTCTGGCCACAGGACTGACAGGAGTCACGGGCTGGAGGTGACGCAAATCCTCAAGACAAGGAATGGGGTGCTGGTGCATGCAGGCCCCGAAGAGCAACAAAGAGATTCACATCGAAACTCTTCACCCTGGATGCTATAGAAAATGATGGGCCAGGTGGGACTGCTTAATGCTATGTGACCAGTCCCTGAATCAGGCGATACAAATATTAATTTTCAACAGCAACTTCCAGGCTCAGCCTAGAGTCACTGACCACTCCTTTCCCCAGACACACAAAAAGACTCTGTTTTGGGCCTGGGACCGCTTCCCATCTTAAAATGCCTTGGGCAGCTGGAGAACTATTTTCCAGACCAATACAAAAATCACAATGAACTCATATTTTTCCAACAGTCCTCCTGATAGCCCAGGTTTTCCAGAACAAAGAATGCCTTCAAGTGTGTCTGTGGAAAAGTTGGCAAAAAATAAAGACAGGCATCCCAACTTATCTCATTCCTTGTTTACTGTCCCTAGGGCCCAAGGGAGGCTCAATCGGCAGGGCAATTTTCAACCAAAACAGTGGCTCTCCTCTGAAGAGTTTTAGGAATATGGATGAATGTTCCTATTTGGACTTGTTGAAGAGGAAGTCACCAAGGAGTGGGTCAGAGGCGGGGTGGTACAGATGCCTACTAGGGTGGAGGGAACTTTTGACTTCTTAAAGTACTTCCAAGCTTTTAACTATACAAACCAGTAGGTGGCAGATAAGACGCAGACAAGAACACGGAGGCTCTAACAGGGGTCCAAAGAGGACTTGAATTGCTTCTCAAGAAAAACAGAACGTTCACACTCAGGTTTCTCTATGTTCTTCCATAAGCACAACCAGCGAGGAGGGGGCTTACTTTTTCTCTAAGCTGTCCATGTATTCTTTCTTCTTTCTCCTACTTTCCTGGGCAGAAATCTGAGACAGAAGGCAGGGGGAGGGGGAGGGAGAGAAGGATGATATCACAGCTGTGTCAGAAAACCAGTTACATGTAAGTGGGAGGTGGGGCTATGAGCACAGAATCACAGAGCCCTGCTTGCTTTTGTGGCTATTCCCCATTGTTTCATATGCCAGCTCATCTACTAATCACCTCTCTGTGCTCCATTTCCAACCAGTCTCTATTCTCACCCACTTACCAGAAAATTCGGTCCTCAATGGGAAGGACAAGTGAGGTGTCAGGACAGAACACATAGATCACAAGCTATCTGGATGGTCTCAGATAAATGATTTCAACTCTCTGGACCTCAGTCAGCTTGGCTATAATGTATAAAATAAGACAGTCAGGCCTGGCTTATAAACTTCCTGCTGGCTCTGCACAAGGACAGAATTCTAAGTCTGTCCTTCCTCTCTTTGACCCTCCCTCCCTGCTGCTCTGTCCAACCTCATCCCACACCTGGGCAGCCCAGCCCTGATTCGCTTGCCGTGGGCCTAGTGTGGAGAAGCTGCTGAGCCCAGGCAGAGAACAGCAGTCTGCAGGGTGGTCTGAACCCAACATCCCTACCAAGAAAAAACCTTAACTTCCCTGCAATAGATTTATATTTATTTACTAGTCAATTTATGCACGACTTCTGAAAGGAAGTATCATGTACATCATCCAATAGAAACATAACTGGCTAAGATTTTTAAAAATGCATTTAAATGGATATTCCTCCCAACCCAGAGTGGACCACCTTGGGCACCAAGGAGGAAGCAGGGACAGGGACTGTGCACCTCCTGCAGCCCAAGGGGAAGGGAAGGGCTGAGGCTTATGCCCCCTCAGGCTACAAACTGGCCCGCAGGACAGGAGGAGGTGAAGTGTGCTCACATAGCACCTGGATTTGAAAGGTTCACCTTGTTCTTGATTTTCCTCCGGATCTTCTTCAGGGCCTTCTCCTCTGATTTTGTTAGGGGCAACTTGGTGGGGATGGGATAGCCCTCGGCGATCAGGGTCCTCTTCTCCTCTTCTGTCAGGACCAGAGGGCCTGAGCCCTGCAGTTTCTGGGGAGATCAAGGAAAAGGGTCAAAGGTTGACTAGGCATCATGCCAAAGATGTGCCTCCTGAGGGCCAAGGAGATCTGGCATGGCATCTTGCAGGTGACTGAGAGAGGATGCCCATCTGCTTTGGTTGAGAAAGGGCTACTATGAAGTGGAAGCAAAGCTGGAGAAGACCCATTGAGTGGGTATTTTATAAGTCAAAGATTGTAATTACGGCTCAAGGTGTGGGGGGAGGGGAGGAGGGAACCTCCTTCCATTATTTCTAGAAAGTAACCCCAGTGGCTAAAACATCAAAAGTAAAAGATTGGAGTCCCCTACCCACACCCCAGGCTTTCGTGACTTTGGAGTCACAAAGGATTGATTGACAGCTGCTTGTGGCCAAGAGCTTTAACTTCCCTTGAAAGTGCAGGTATGCAAGAAGCCTGGACAGAGGGAAGTCCCTTCTTGTCTCTACTTCCTGCCGAGGGGCCAGGGCTCCAAGGACATGCCTGTAGCTCTTTCACGGCCACTGGCAACCAGCACAGGCCCAAGTGGTCCATCTTCAGTGAGGATGAGAACTCAGAGGACGTATTGTCATCATCAAACAACCCAAGTGCCTCCTGCATATCAGCTCCATGTCAAATGCCATGGAAAGATCAAAACACTCTCCAGGTAGCTTATGATCACAACTGAGGCTAAACTGACGCCCATGAAAGCAAGGAGCAAAAAAAAATGCTGAACCCTAAGATGAACTCAAGGTACATTTAAAACTAGGGAAAGAATACTTATATGAGTCCGTGTGCTAAGGGAAGGCTGAGGATAGAGGACACACCTTGAGTTGGGCCTGGTTTACATGCAGAGCGCAGGGCATTCCAAGCAGAAGGCACTATTGACAAAGTAACTGAAGATGCAGCAGCTCTTCAGATTGGGGAAGAAGTTCTGGAAGCAGCAGGCTGGGGACACCAGGGGGACCTCTGGCATGAAGCAACAATATCAGGAATTGACGCCAGCAGAGAACAGGGAAACATGGACTGTCACTGAACAGGGGATGGTGCGGGAGGACCTGCTTCATGAGCACAAAGCTTGGGTTCACTGTGGTAGGTTGGACACTATTTCAGTGACTGAAGGAACAGAGTCAGGTTGGAGATGAGAAGGGAGAGTTCATTCTGTTGGCCTCAGCAACAGTGATACGTAAGGATAGGCCCACAGATCTAGAACTTTTTGAGCAGACTGAATTCAAATTTTCAAAATGATGTTAACTGACAGTTTCTAGAGAATTTAAAAAAAAATCTGATTTCACTGAAATTTTCTCTACCTGATAAATTCAATGAGGCTGATTAAAAATTTTAAGTCTTCATAAATCTCCATTATCTCTTCAGAATAAGGACCACCTAACTTCATGACTTCATGGTTAATACATGTGATAAAAGTTTGAGGACAAAAATAATGCATTTTTATTCCTTGTGTTATACCTGTGTAAAATAAAGATGAATAAAAATGGGAAGTAAGCACAGAAAAACCAAGAGGATTAATTCTGTGTTGAGAGAAGCAGTTTTCTAAAAATGTCCTTGCAGATTGTTGTCTCATACTGTTTTGCCATTAAACACAAAACATCCTTTCAAGAGTAAAAATCAAGTGGACTTATTTGAGACAAGGAGAGAGCTGGAAAGAATGATGCCAAGTGAAATAAGTCAGGAGGAGAAAGTCCAGTACCCCAGGCACTGCTTACATGTGGAATATAGAGAAACCGACAGAGGTTCAGATAAAGCCAAACTGGTAAAAACTCTAAAAATCTGACTGTAGATCTGAGGTCACCAGAGGGGGAATTGGAGAGCAAAGTGGCCAGAGGGACCGGTGGACTGTGGGTGCCTTGGTGAGGGGTGGAGTGCAGTGATGAGATCTACACCTTTAAACCACATACAATGTTGTAAAGCAATGTTACCTCAAAAAAAACCCAAGTGGCCTTGAACGGCACCCACGGCACCCAATATCGGTGACAGAAGGAAAAGGGTTCAGCTTCCCGGGGAGAGACACTCACGTGGGGTGCAGTGAGAAGTGGAGACGTGGAGAGCGCAGAGGGGGGCCGTGCCCCTGTACGGCCTGGGCTGTGGGTCTGCGGCAGGCTGAAGGGGTGCAGCCGTGGGTTGGGGCTCAGGCTGCCCTCTGAGTCGCTGCTGTGGCTGCTGGGAGGCGTGGGTGGTAAATGCAGGTGGTCCACGGAGGCTGATGGACAGAAGGGGATTCCAGCATCAGAGTGCAGCGTGGTACTTGGGGGAACCTGGACAAAGCACCCCTGGGGTCCAGCTAAGGAACCAGGCACCTGTAGGCCTGATGTGGAGAGATCTCCAGGAGTGAAAGCAGGAGAGGAAACTGCTCAAGTAGCTGCCTTTTGTATGGAACAGGTAGAGCAAGCTAAAGAGACTTATGTCTGCTTGTATCCGAATACACACTAGAAGATATCCAAGAAACTACTGAAATTGTGACCTATTTGGGGTGGGATATTACTAAGGTAGAGAATGATCCACTGTGTTGGCCTAACTTTTCACTGTATTCACTTCAAACCATTTCTATAGTTTGCTTGTATTATAAACCATTTTCATGCATAGTATACTTTAAAAGACTCTTAAAAATTAAAAAATAGAAAAATCTGGAGGCTGGGGAGGCGGTTCCCCATAACTGCTGGGAGAAAAGCTCATTTGTCTTTGGAGGAATGTGTGGTAATGTCCACAGGCAAAATGCCAGGCATTCTTCATTCAGAGAACACTAAATCTACCTGTAGACAGGGCTGCAGGAGTTGGAAGATAAATGGGGGTGGAGGGGTTTTCTCCTCTCAAGTCCCCTAGCACCTCAGAGCCCTGTTGGGGGGTACACACTATACTCTTCCAGAGCCCTGCCCCAGCCTGGGTCTGTGTCCCTCAGGCACCAGCACCTGGGGCTTCACATATCTGGGCTTGCCTGGTCTGAGCTGCGGGGGCGAGGAAAAGGCTTCCTCTGGTCTCTCCCTATCTTCTTCAAACGGACACTGCCCAAGATTCCACAGACGGGAAGGGCCTTTCTGAGTCACCACCGCTGACCTCAGAAAAATGATACCCCGGAACTGCCTTTGGAGGTGACTCCTTCAGAGATGCCTGAATAGACAAGGTAACTGCAGGAGATGGCCCTCTTGGACACACCTTTCTTCTACTCTCCTCCCATTCACAGGGCACAGCTTGTTCTTTTCTCTCTCTCTCTCCCTCCTTCCTCTCTCTCCCTCTTCTCTCTCTCTCCTCTCTCTCTCTCTCCCCTATTCTTGCTCTGCTTCTAACATACAGTTTTCCTCTAGATATATTTTCCTTTTCCTCTGCCCAGCCTGACTGAATCTGGTTGTTTGTGTGTATGTCTATGAGCACTCTTCAGACTCCAGAAGATTCTTAAACAACCCTGCATACCTCTGTGGCCAACACTCCTGCTAACAGCTCCAGCAGCTGAGAGGGCAGTTCTGTACCTTAAATTTGACTTTTGCTGGAAAGGAGGAGTTCTGACAGTGTTCACCAAGACTTCCCCAAAGCCACGAATCCTGAAGGCCCAGAGGCAGCAGAATGTGAGGCTTGGTGAGCAGGGGCACCCACTGTAATCCTAGAGAATACAAGAGCACCTCGCACTGATCTGCACCATCTAAATCGCTCTAATTATTTTCTCCTTTCCAACCTGAGGATGCCCTCCCCCCCAAAGGAAGTGGCAGGACAGGAAAAGGAAGCAAACTTGATTCTGCTTCTTTGCCCCTGACAAAGGAATAAAGGACAGGGTGCAATTCATCAGCATCAGATTTCTAACTATCACTTAAAATGCCACTCCACGGTCACTGAAAGTGCTGGAACAACAAGTGACTTTGCATAGAAGCTCTGATGCAGTCAAGGATATTGAATTTCCTGATCTTTTTACCTACCATAACAAGTGAAGAACCACCATTTACTTTTCTCTTGAAACATTTTTCAGTGATCACACATTCTAAAGCCATCATGGGGTTCACTGTTAGAATTCCGACACTTTCTGAATCATATTGCAACATAAACAAAAGAGCAAGCATTTTTGAGAGTAACACCTGGTGTCATAAAAATGAAGGGAATTGCTGTGAAGTAGTGTATAATGCTGAAAGGCACAAACTCCTCTCACCCAGCACCAAGAAAGGTCTCGACATGGACTGGAGGCATCGTTCTTTTATTTTAAAATATAATTCACTAGTGATAATAAAGGCAAATGCAAGCCCTGATTAAACAGTCATACATCAAGTCCTGAGTTCGTTTCTGGTGCTTTCAGAAGAGGGTTCATATGTAACACCCACACTTTATGTATAGTGGGTCCTCAAACAACATGGTTTCAGTCAGCGTTATTTCATTATATGGCTGTTAAGAAGGAAAAATAGATTCCCACTGGGGTCACTATCTGGGGAATCACCACATCTTCCCCAGGCCTGGTATCTTCTGGGTTCCTCCCATACCCCAAAGATGTGCCTGTGAGGATCCATGGTATGTCTTGATTTTCCCAGTCCAGTGGGAGTAAGTGCAAGTGTGATGTGGGTTTGTCTGTGGGTGTGATATCTGTGTGAGTAACCGGAGATGGAAGGGCATCCTGTCTAGGGGTGCTATTTGCCTTGTACCCTGAGCTGCTGGTCTGGGCTCTGGCCCCAGTAGATCCAGAGCTGGAATAAGAGGGTGTGAGAAATGAATGTGTGAATGAATTCAAATGACAGTTTCATATTAGAAGTGGTTTGGGTCTTTATTTAGAACTTTGGCAATGTCTTTTGAACAGAAATGTGCAGAAGGAATTAACTAGTTTTTATCAGTTAGTTTATGGTTGTTTTGCTTAAAACAGCAGAACCTATTGACAGCATTAACCATGGTAGACATGCCTTTTCTACAATAGCTGCATGTGCTTATCCTTACTTGTTGACCATGCTGATAAGTTTTTTCTAAACTTATACTGAAGGTATAAATAAAAGGGGAGGTGAAAGGCAAAGAATTAAGAGGAGGTGAGGGGTGTCTGGATAAAGAAGCAGAGAGCTTGTTTCCATGAGATGTAGGGGCCTGGGTCCAGGAGTCCTAACTGGGGTCCAAGGGAGACCAAGAGGGAGACTCAGAAAGAAATTAACAGTGGAAGAAAAAAGTGAGAGTGTGACAGTTTCCAGGCTGGCGGGGCTTAGTTTTAAATGGATGGCAAAAATGAACATGACTAATGGGCAAGAGACCCCTCACAGCTGTTGTCACCCAAATCTAACTTTTGAAAACAGATATTGCTTACCTGGTGAATTCACTTTTTTACCAAGGATTCACACTAGGCTGTTTCTAGTAAGCCACACACCGGTGTAGGTGTGTTTGCCTCCATCACTCCAGTTTGGGGACACCAGAATGGCATGAGGGGACCAGACCTTATCTTCACTAGAGCCTAAACTGTAGCAGTAACCCCAGTACCTGCTCCAACATCCCCCCTCTCCTGAATCTCTGCCCTGCCATGTGGCCACTGAGAGAATGCAGGGAGGGCAGACAGACCTTCTTTAGGAGAGAAGTTTAGGAACTGATCCACTTCATGAGGTTCCAGCTTAATCTTCGGAATAACGGTCTGGCATGAAGAATCAACCTAAAGGAAGATTTTTAAACACAGAATTTCAAAAGCAATAACTGGAAGGAAGCACAATAGACTATGGTAGAGGAATATGAGTGACTTGGTGGTGGGTGCACTATGGCAGTGATATCTGATGCATTTATCCAAATATTGCTCCAATTAAAAATAAATTAAGGAAATAAGTAAGTAAATAAATAAGTCAAGGGCCTCCCTGGTGGCGCAGCGGGTTGAGCACCTCACTGTGAAGCATCCACTCTACAGAGCGTGTGAGTTCAATTCCCGGCCAAGGAGGGGACCCACACGGCGTGGCAGACCTCTCCTGCCTTGCCTGCTGCTCCCCTCGGCAGTGTATTTCAGTCAAATGCCTGTTCTGCTCCCCGCTCTGTCTCTGGTGAACCCTCTCAACTCCCTTGCCTCTGGCCTGTACCCCAGCTCTTGTATGCATGAATAAAGAAATCTTAAAAAAAAAAAAAGAATAACAGTCAAAAGAGATTTCCCAGGTAGCATCTAGCTGTCATCAGTATCTTCCCCAGGGCAGCCCTGCTCCTGTGCAGCCAACAGGGCCCCACAGAGCAGGGGGCCTTTCCATTCCTAACAAGTGGTAACATAAAGACATGTTATCATGAAATATCTCAGGCACATTTTAAAGGGCCACAGGCCCCCACCAGTGTGTCCTGCAAGTTAGAAGTGGGGGAATCAAGCTGCAGCTCTTCCTGCCAGGCTTCCAAATGATGTGTGACCAAGAGACGCTCCATAGGAATAGAGAAAAGGTATCTGGCCCAAAGACAGGGAGCAGAGCCTCAGTTACATACTTAAAAATCAGCTCAGTTAAAATCATGCTGAGCAAAGGGACTAACACAAACTATTGAAGCCAAACCCAATATAGTCAGACTCTACTGAGAAGGGAATTGTAGAAGGAAGTGGAAGATGTGTTCTGTCTGCAATCCTTCCTATCCTTCCACCTTCCTTTACTCAGGTGGAACAATGAGAAAGGGGAATGCAGTGAAGCCTGAGGGGTCTACTTGCTTCCACATGATCTGTCCTGAACAAGCAGACTACTACACCTTGTTGGGGAAATCTGCCCTAAGGAATGCCAATAGAGTCAATGCTTAGAACCTGAGTCTGAACTGAAAGGACAGTTAGGACTGGTTTCTAACATCTTTAACCCTGCCAACATCTGGAGGAATAAGAATGAATCTGGTTCATGAGCATAGACTGGAAAGGCCTAGAGAGAAGGCAGAGTAAAACAAACTTCGACTTGCTGTAGATGTGGACTACAGCAAGGAAGAAACCCCCAATTTCATGTGCTTTCCATGGTGACACCGTGATGATTGGTCAGTGGGAAATCCCTGGAGTGGGTTAGGGCAACTCAGCATTGTACTAGGAGAGTTAAATGTGACTCAAGAGCCAGCATTCCCGAGAGCAATGGCAAGCTGTGGATTGCTTCGTTGCCTCATTCTCTTCCATTGCGTCAGCCAATGGAAACTGGCTAAATCTAGTCCATGAAGAACTTTTTTTTAAACCATGGATACCAGTTTATGTTTTTTAAATTTGCAACAGCATTCTAGAAAAATTGAAATCAGATTCATTACCAATTCTATGGACAATGCCTTTAAAAAAGGAAGTGATATCATCAAAGCTGACAGCACTTCAATATTTTCTTTGAACAGGCATTTTGATGTATCTCCTTCCTTAAACATATATAGTCACTCATTTCAAAGATATTAAATGCCTTGGGCCTCCCTGGTGGTGCTAGGGGTTAAGTCGCAGCACACTGAAGGTGTCAGGAGCCACTGCAGCACGAGTTTGATGCATGGCCAGGGAGCTGACCCACATGGCGCAGCAGAACTCTCCTGCCTCACCTGCTGCTCCCCTCAGCAGTGTATTTCAGTTGATTTGCCTGTTCTGCTCCCCACTCTGTCTCTGATGAATCCTCTCACCCCCTGAATCTCTGGCCTGTGCCCCAGTTCTTTTGACCCAATCTGATTGGACGAGAGAAAATTGAGTATACCCCCGTGTTCATTTCCAGCGAGGGCTCCTCCTTTTCAAAAGGGGTGGAGATGGCAGTGATGGTCAGAGTGACAGAGGGGACGAGTCCTGGGGGTGGCTCGTCTGTGATGGGCTCTGTCTTGATAGTTGTTGAAGGGAAATCTGTAGACAGGTACCATTTCTCATTTTCCACTTCATCTGTAGGAAAAAGACAAACATACATGAGAAGTTGAGCAAGGCATCAGGTGTAGAACAAATGACCATTGAGCTCTGGCCTCAAAGGAAGTTACTTTAACTGGGTATCCCTGGTGGCACAGGGATTACAAGTCAGGTTGTTGGCTTGTCACTGCTTTTGTATCACAGAGCCTGGGGACAGCATCAAAGCAGAAGGATGAACAGAGGGAGGCACCTCTGTCACTCAGCACCCTTCCAAGAGCCTGGCAGCACCCCTTACCAACACCAATTTTGCTAAAATAAAGCAACAACAAGCTCCCTTGCTTTATGTTTAAACATAAACATATGTTTATGACTGTGCAGAGAAGCAACGTCACTCATGTATGAAATGATTCTACACTCAAAGATTTGAATCTTCTTATGAAAAGGGACATGAAAATCTTTCCTAATTGCCAGTGGCGAGGGGAAGGGTAAGCACAGAAGCTAAAAATGAAGTTTGCAATCATTAAAATACTATTTCATAAGCAACTCCTTCAAACATGGGAACAAGTTAGATCCATGTTCACAAAGGAAATGATTTCCCCCTGAATCCAATTTATAATTGATTGGGTGAGTGATGCCAAGCCCAGTTTATTTCCTGGAGGTAAAATAAAGACGGGCAAGACTTCTGTAGGTTGATGATGGCTTGCTTTTAAAGCTTGCCCTATGGAGCTGCTGAGTGGTGGTGTGATGGAGGAATTTCCATCCCTTGGTGGGGCGTGGGCCACATCCTGATGGAGGTGCACAGGGAGGGAACAAAGGGCCTTTTGATGGTGGCCAGCGGAGGAGACCACACTGTACTTGACACATAATTCTACTGATCGGCTGGGCAGCTGAGTGCCCTGATGAGGAACCAAAAGAACATCTAACAACATCTGAAAAGGAGCTTAGACACTGGAAGGCTGTCACCTCAGGGTGACACCCTCAGGGTGAATTTCAGAAGATTGGAGAAAACAGAGAATACAGATCATGCCTCTTGTTCAGCAGTGACAGGCTGATCTTCTGCTACCTCTTTGAGTGTAGCACTTACAGCCTGTTCACATGGAGGAGTTTATGCCTGTCAGAAGCCGAAAGAGACAAAGATGAAAAATAGCCTCAGTGTATACTGAAATGAGTGTAAAGATGCATCCCTAAGAAAAAGGTCACAGGCAATTACTGGGAAGCTGGGAGGGAAGGCCAGATCCTTGGACCATGTAGTTTTGATTACTGTGAAAAACCAAATTCTTGAGGCAAAAACAAATACAAAATGACAAGACAAAGTGAAGACATGTAATTATGTGAGTTCTTCCAATGGCTAAGCCATTCTCAAAGTTTCTAAAATAGGACAAGAGTCTACATTCTCATGTTCAGGGTCCTATACCCCTATTTTAACATTATATATAAGCATATAATCAGGGATGGAGACTGAAGGACAAATGATGATTCTTGATACTAGAACTATGAAACAAAGATCTCTTTCAAGGACAACTGAACTCTTCCAGTAGAGAAGCTCCAAAAAGTTCCTTTTCCTCTCGTGAGCTTTCCTGACGGGCAACTGCTTCCTTCTGTCTTCTGCTCCAACACAGCAATTTAATCCCATCTTGGAAGTATTTTTTTGGGTTAGAAGAAGTTGAAATATGTCATTTTATAGATGAAACTGACATGTGGGTCTAGATCACACAGCAAAAGTGGTAGAACCTAGCTCTCTGTACTCCTGGCCAGTATCTTTTCCAATAAGAAAACAACTAAACAAATGGTTAAAGATTTTTGCAAAATATGCTCATCATTTATAATCAGAAAGCACTGAAAATAACCAAAACATTCAAAGGCAAGGGTTAATGAATTATGGCATAGCCATACAACAAAATATTTCTGTAGCCAGTAATATTATACATATAAAGCCTTTTTAATCAGCAAAGACTTAATATAGAATATTAAGGGATAATAGCTGGATATGAACTTATATACTGTTAGTAAAGAATGTGATAGCAAGGAAATATGCCAAAATAGTACAAACTGCTCTAGAGAATAACTCAGAGCCTGAGTGACTTTTGTTTTCTTTAAATTTTATACTATTTCAACATTTCCTGTACCGAAACTGTATTAATAGACCCAGGATGATCATTATTAGACACGGTTTGCTTCTGTCTATGCCACTTTATATCTAATGATGGTAATTATCACTTTGAAGCCCCAACAGCTTAAGGGGCCCAGTCAGTATCCCTTGATTCAAGAAGATTCAACAAGCACTGTAATATATGTAATAATTTGTAGTTTGGGCTCCAGTTCTTCACTCCTCCCTCTACTTGTGTCCTCTTATCGATAATTTTGCTTGCAGGCTCCCTGTAGGCCAATCCCTACCCTGGGATTAGTCCTATGACTTGCTTTGGCCCATGGATGTAGGTTTCCTAATGCAAATGGAATCTTCAAATGTTCTTGCATGACTGGTCTTAAACTCTTGTACTTTTGCCATCACAAGGAGAAGGATATGCCAGGGTAATCTACTGATTCCAAGGATGACAGACACACAAAAACAGAGTCATCCCCAAATGAGACTCATCAATATCAGTCAGCTCTCAGCTGGCCTGACATCTGTGAGTGGATCTAGTGAAAATCACTCCGTTGCTCTCCACATATATCAGTCAACCTCCAGTCGAAGCATAGGATAGACATATGAGCATAAGAGCTATAATAGAGGATGTTAAAATGATGAATTTGGGAGTGGTTTGTTATACAGCAAGATAGCTACCTAATATATTACAACTGAATGTGTACACACAAGATGAAAAACAGGACATCCGAGCAAAAGAGCTATACCACATTCCAAACCATCAACTGGATACCATGTGAATAATTATTTGTAGAATGAGAGCTTAGGCCTAATAGTTACAAAATAAAACAGATGACTTCAGATGAAGATGTTCAGCCAGCAAGAAGTTTGGTGAGAACAGCATTCCAGTGGCAGTTGAAATTAGAGAAAAGTGCTTTCACTCTAAACTACTGGGTGTTGGCTTATACTCTGTCCCTCGATGGAAATAAAAATCAAATCAGAGAAAACAAAATGACACATGCAACCTATGAGGTGGGGGGTTCACAAGAGATAAAGGAATCAAATGAGTAGAACATGTAATACAATTTTTCCACAGAACCTAGAATTTTATTGGCAAAAAGGCCAGTAAGACCACCATTATCTACAATGGGGGTCATTCTTAGAAGTTTGAGTTATTGGCTATATTACAAAAGTAAGAGTTAGTACACACTGTACCCCTTTAATCTCTAGAATTTGAAGTTCAGCTACTGAGAGAAAATTTTCTCCCTAAAGTATGTTTACATACTTTGCAGTTTCATTTCAGAAGGAAAACGTCACTGTAGGGAGTAAGAACAACACCCACCATGTCATCTGATTTTATTTAAACAGTTTCCTGTCGAAGGTCAAACTCAGCTGGCACATGTCCTGAGCATCACCACTTAGCTATCAGCAAGAAAATAAAAACAAGCCACTGTCTCGTGGTGATGAGCAAGTCCTTCATGTCTGAGGACAAAATGTAGCAGCTTGAGCAACGGGGCCAGACACCAAGTTTGCCTAGTTTTCCACTACAGAGTGGACAGAAGGGATAAAAAGCCACAAAATCAAAGCCAGCATAGACAGAGGTGACCCCAAATTGCAGATCCTCAATTATTTCCACATGCATACCACATAAAAGATCATATTTAACAGCTATGAACTCCTGAGGAGAAATGATTAGACATAAAATTAATTGGAAGTCGGTAGTATCTTTATAAATGTTATACACACACGTGTGAAAACTCAGAAAAATAATGAAAGCTAAGATCTAGATGACAAAGCTTTCCTGGGCAAGTTCGCCATCTAGTTATGCACAGTGCCTACCTCTGATGTCACACAGACCAGATGGCTCCTCTCCATGGCCATTATTATCTTCTACTTATGAAAGCACTTTTGCTAGGGAAGGTGGCTTTTACGCACAGAAAAGTCAGTACTTAACAAAGATGAACTGTGAATCAGAAACGCTTTGCAAAATATATCTGACTTGTTGTACCTATTCTCAGAAAATTACTAGTACAGCCTATTGCAATACAGGACCTATAAATATAGCAAGGCACCAGCCATTGGGGGAACTGAATGGAGTGTGCTTTGGCCTAATGATAAGACAGGCTTCTTGGAAAAGGTTGATTGAATAGTTCTCCCCTTACCAGTGTTGGTGGTGTCCATGTTTTCCCTTATGCTGCATTTACACTGATTAGAATTAAAAAATGATAGTGTCTCCATGGGAAAAATGACACTGAATTGTTGTTGGTCTGTTTCTTTGCACTTATTTCACTGAAGATCTTATTTGGGAAGAATCAATGTCCTAGCCCTTTGCCTTCCATCTGCCTCCCTCCAAACATTACCACTGTATCAACTCTACTCAGCCCTTCAAGGTCCAGATAAATTCTGCCTGATAAATATTTGAGTAGATGGTATTTTTACTAGACTGGAGATATGACAGGCAGGATCTAATCTACTGTTGTGCCCCACATGAGTACCTAGGACACGCGTGCCTGACAAACAGTAGCAATGTTCAGCACACTTGAGTATTGAAGGAAAAAGTTTTCAGTCATCCCCAATCATCAGAATTTAGAACAGCAAGCCTATGGATGCTAACTATCTGAATATAACAGATCTTCCTTGGGTTATGAAGGTTTTCATCCCAATAAATCCACTGTAAGGTGAAAATATTGGTAAGTCAAAGATGCATTTAATGCATCCAGTCTGTGGAATGTCATTGCTTAGCCTAGCCCAATTTAGACATGCTCAGAACACTTTCACTGGACTACAGTTGGGCAGGAATAGCCCATGAAGTCAGATTATTCTATAGAAGAATGGGGAACAATCTGAGGTAGTGCAATAGGAAACTGATGTAAGGTTCTTCTGGGGCCTTTTCATATCTTCGGCCATATATTGGGTTGTTGGAAAAGTCATGACATATTTTTTCCTATGTTTTTAAGCAAAAATGCATCATGACTTAATTGATAGCCCAATAACTCCTTGGAATATTGTTTTAAATATTCTAACTACTCCTGAAAGAAATATTTGTCTTTGCTAGTCCTCAGAAACCAACTCCATCAGATTCTAAGTTAATCTCTGCTCTCTTGTATGTCAAAACTAGAAGCAGATTTGTTGAATCTAATGGACATATAAAGAACAAACTAATAAAATAGAAAATCCAATAGTAAGTCTGACAGCTAGGAATCCACTATTATTTTCATTGTAGAAAATAGGCTGAGAAGCTGAGAAATCTTCCAAAATCCTTCTTGATCACCAAAGAGCCTAATGTCCACTGGTTGTTCTTGTTTTTAATAATGATCACTTCAATAGCAGCTAGGAATAAGATCCTGAAGAGTCAGGGCCTGGGCTAGGCACTGGAATATATTTTGTACTTAATTCTCACAATGAGACATGAAATAGAAGCTGTCTTTTTTCATGCTTCTCCTGATTTTACACCCCAGGAACCTGTGGCATGGATGAATCAAGTAATTTGCCCAGCATTAATTGGTGAAGTAGAATTTGAGCTCTGCCTGAGGACACATAACCTAGATACAATATAACCACATTTTCCAGATTTCTTTTTTTTTTAAGATTTATTTATTTATGCATACAAGTACTGGGGTACAGGCCAGAAGTGTGGGGGGAGGGGGTGAGAGGATTCACCACAGAGAGCAGGGAGCAGAACAGGCAGATAAACGGAAGCAGCGGGCACAGCAGGAGAGGTCTGCTGCGCCATGTGGGTCCTCTCCCTGACCGGCAGCAGGGATTGAACTCATGCTGCAGTGGCTGCTCTTTGCTTCATAGTGCGTTGTTTAACCCACTGCGCCACCAGGGAGGACCCATTTTCCAGATTTCTATAATCAATTGTGTACATTTCTAATGTTCCCTACCTGAAAAATTCTGTAAGAAGAAACACTGTTTTTTATATTTTTTCTTTAGTGCCTTCTTCAATTTGCAAAAGCAATAGACCTAAGGACCAGATGAAGGATGGAATTCCTTCACACAGTCAAAGTCCTGTTTGAGAAAACAAATACAGGCATTTGCCTTGAACCTAAAGGAAACATGAGGGAATTTGTTCTTAGGCAGCCACCTTCAAGAGATGCAGCCATATGTCCAGTAAATATAAGGAGGGGAGGAGGACACCAGGTCTAGCCGGAGGAGGTTGGGTTAGTGGCCATTCCCACCATGTTTCATTATTGGGAGAGGAACACCCATGTTGAACTTCAAATAGATAATACAGTTTTTACAACTTATTCAAGATACTAAAATAGGTGGTCATACTTAAACTGAAATTTTTAATTATTAAATTATTTCATTTTTAAACTTAAATTTAAAAATTAAACTAAAAATTTGAAACTTAAATTAAAAAGGGGGAACTACCTTAAAGAGCTTGAAAGACACAGCACATACCAATCAAAGGTCTATAAAGCAATAATCAAAACATCTTAACATCTAAGACCAGGAAAAGTAGGCCTTGAACAAATACCCCAATGATGGCATTGCTGGGACATCAAAGGATAACCGAAGAGAAAGTCTGGGAACTCACACCAAGATCTCACGTCTGTGAAGCCAATGGAACACACCTTGTGGTTAGAGGATGGTTAGAAGGATATTTCAGAAACTTCTATTGATAAGACTAGTCAAAAAATAAATTCTTTCTTGGAATAAAATGGCATGACCTCTTGAAACAATGGCTTACCGGAATTATTAAGCATATAGGCCAAACTGATTTGCAAAAGGATGCTTTGCTATCCAATACAAATGGTCAAAGAAAGCAGTCACTCAGAGAGAGTCTGTGGTCTAGAGTAGGGAAAGATGTCCCGTGCCTCTCTGCATTTCCCAATAGCTCAAGCACAAGGCATGTCATGGAGTAGGTACATGACAAAAGAGGCACCGAGCTATCACCAGTCACTGCAACACGAGTTTGATCCCTGGCCAGGGAGCTGACCCACACAGTGCAGCAGACCTCTCCTGTCTTGCCCGCTGCTCCCCTCAGCAGTGTACTTCAGTACATCTGCCTGGTCTGCTCCCCACTCTGTCTCTGGTGAATCCTCTTATCCTCCACACCTCTAGCCTGCACCCAGCTCTTGTATACATGAATAAATCATTTAAGAAAAAGAAAGAAGCACTTAACACACACCCTACACCCTCAGGGGGCCCAGAGTCAAAGGTGCTGAGACCCCAGGTGTTTCTCTGCTCTGTGCTTACCGTCATTGAAACTGTCACTGGTGGTG
Organism: Galemys pyrenaicus; assembly: GCA_019455555.1. Taxonomy (NCBI): domain Eukaryota; kingdom Metazoa; phylum Chordata; class Mammalia; order Eulipotyphla; family Talpidae; genus Galemys; species Galemys pyrenaicus. The sequence goes on from JAGFMF010011412.1 coordinate 2,250,314, forward strand.
ACATGCGTGAATGGTGACTGAGCCCGGGGCTCCTCACACAGGGAGTAGCTGTGCTCGGCCTGGATGAGAGGTGCTGGGGAGGTTGGGGATGGCTCCACCTCCATTGACACACTCTTCTCAGAGAGGAAAGGGTCATTCAGGAGCTGACCCAAGACGTTCTGGGAAAATTCATCCAGAAGTTCTGAGAAGTGCTACAAGAAAACAAAGGAAGAATTCAGTTTCTCTTAACCATGATCTCATAGTTACTCTACACACATATTTTAAGACAAATACATCATCCACTGCTTCAAATGAAGTCACTCATATACTTATCTATGGCTCTTAGCAAACCACCCCAAAGCTTCAATGGCTTAAGATAACCAGTTTATTATTTCTGACAACCCCATGGGTGGCTGGTGGATGAGCTTATTTCATATGGATTCACTGGGAGATTGCCATAAATTGAAAGGTTGCTGAGAGAAGAGGCTGTTCTGGAACAGATGGACATCTGGGTCTTTTTCTTCAAGCGGTTATATAGGATGGTATTCTTCACGGATGGCAGAAATATTCCAAGATGGAGAAAACTAACATCGAATGGTCTCATCACCTCCCCATTCATATGCTTGCAGACAAAGCAAATAACAAGGCCAACACAGATTCATAGAGAGAGAAAATAAATTCCACCTCTTGGGAAAAGGAATGGTAAAACCACATTGCAGATGAATGTAGAGAGAGCACAGCATGATTCATAGGGGACCATTACCATGGCCATCTGCCACATTTTGCATTGGGAATATGTTAAAAGAAGCTATTCTATGAGTGTGAGGGTGCTATTTATAGCAAGCAAGGTGCCAAGTTCAAAGACATCAAAGGCAGCTTCTATTATCCCACCACTTGGACTTTGCTCCCCTTTAGTTCTCCTTAATCTCTTCCCATCTTCCATCTCCCCAAAACTCTGTAGCTCCCGTATTGCCAGGAAGATGATATATTCCCAGGGATTCCTACATCTCTTGTCTCACAGCTCAAGGGAGCTGAGCCCCACCCACTCTCTCTCATTAACAGGAGAGAGTCGTGGAAAGAACATCGCTAGAGGAGGATTCTCAACCTCAGTACTACTGACATTTTGTGTTGGACTTTTTCTGTCATAAGATGGGTTTTTTAATGCATCAAGAATGTTTTAACAGCATCCCTAGCCTCTACCCAAAAGATATTAGAGGTACTCCCTTAGCTATAGAAGCCAGAACTGTTCCCAGATGCTGCCAGATGTCCCTAGGGGATACAGTCACCCTTACTATAGAGTATATCCTCTGCAATAGGTAGTCTTAAAGTAGTAATTAGAATAAATTAAAAAGTTCATATCCGCACCAGCTGTTAGAGCCAATTGTCCCTTCTTACAATCCCCAGAGCCACAGGCTGACAGGTGTCATGCTTATTGATTATACTTTTAGGTTCACGTCTGGTACAGGAAAGGAAGTTATGAAGCTGGGACAGCCACAGACTGATGACAAATGGCAATACTTGGGTTGGCAATGACAATTCTTGGGATTCGCATGGATAACTGAGTCCTATCACTGAAGTGTCAGTGAAGGTGAAAGGAAGGGAAGGCAGTGAGGTGACACTCAGGTTAGAGCTCTAGATTAGGTTAGTTGTCACACCTCTCCTTTGGCAAAGGAGAGAAACAGATACCACTTGTAGGACAGGCCGTTAAAGTAGAGTTGGATTGGTAGGATTTAACCAAAATCCCAAATAGAAGAGATGGATGTGTTTCATCAGGACAGGATGCAGGGAAACCACAGGCATGGACATGCAGTAACAGGCACCAGTCACCTATGAGGACAAGAAGCGTGGCCGCATACAAGCACACTTAGAACTGGGACGTCCTTAGCAGCATGTAAGTCAAGAATTCCAAATTCTAGCTGCCTGCATCACAACTGCCAGAAGAATTTTGTCTTAGTCATTTTATAATGGAAATTTCAAGTATCCAGAAGAATAATAGGAAATAGTACCAAGAACATTAGGCATACATTCCTTTGAAAAATATCTCATTTTTTTCATGTTTGCTGCCATAACATTTTCTTTTTAGTTCATCTTTGTTTCTTAAGATATAAAGGTCTATGTTGCTGCCATAACATTTTCTTTTTAGTTCATCTTTGTTTCTTAAGATATAAAGGTCTATGAGAGGACATTTGAAGTTCCCATCCATTTCCCTTAATTCTCAGTGTTACACTTGGCCAAAAGGCCAAGACGCTATTAGTTTTCATTGTTAATCACTACCTTGAACTTGGTGTTTTATCAGGCCTGTCCAGGATTTCACATATTCACCTACATACATGTGAGTTTTTAAAACTTTAAATAAAATGCATTATTCCTTATACATCCCCTGCAACTTTCTTCTTTCAATTTTTTTTAAAGATTTATTAATGTTTAGTCTTGTATCACTATTTCTTTCATTTAAGTTTCTGAATTGTATTTATCCATTTCCTCCTGGCAAGCATTCAAAGACTTCTAGGATATATGATGCTGCAAAAAAGTACTTTTGAATATGATAGGAAAAATCTGAAAATATACAAATCCTGTGGTCCACCTTCAGAGAGTTTGACTTTATAGGTCTAAAGTATTTATGTTCAAACCACTACCATCAACCCCAGTGATTCTAAAACTCACTTCATTTCTTCTACCATTAACAGTTTACCCACTCCATTCACAATCTCTCCCCATATCACACGACAACAAAACCTAGAAAAGTATAAAATCCCTAGAAGTTCAGGTATGTCTAAGCTACCGTCTACAAAACTTCAGCCAGGCCCTAGGGATACAAATTATTAAAAAAGAAGACAGAAAAAGGCCATGTCTTCCCCAAGCTAGTCATTTCAACCAGTGTTTCTTCAACTTTTATGGGCATAGGGATCACCTGGATAGCTAACACATACATGCAAATCTCACAGTTCTAGGGAACTAGATTCTGCACTTCTAACCAACTCCCAGGTAATGTTAGTCCACAAACCACTTTTTTGTAGCAAGAAGGAGAAAGGCTGCCAGGATAAAATAAGAACCCAGATTTCCTAATCATACAGTAATCCAAAGTCAGTATCTGATTCCCTAAGCAAGCTTACTTGTCTGATGGTGAATATTCATAGTAACAAAAAGAGAAACAAAGAACACAGAAAGTAAAATGCAAAAGCAAAAGTCAAACTCACAGTGACTGCATTTCCAAGTCACAATTCTGTTCCTCAAGCTACACTGTCAACTCTGACCATCTGTCCTGGCCTGCTAAGCCTCTGGGGCCCCTTCTATCACCCACAAGGTGAGGCCCTCTTTGATCGCCCCTACTTTCCCAAGGAAGTTGCCCAGGTGGGATGCTCTGCTGACATTGTGTTTTCTCTCCCCAGGCAGCACTAATGAATGTTTTCATGAACATTCCCTAGATAACCAACAATAAACCTTCTCTAACTCCGCTAACATTCACTGCACTCCCTGACTTTGGCTGTGGTGGTAATGATCATGTTACCAAACAATTTAGCCCCTAATGATAGACAATCCTCAGAGTTCACAGTGGCTATCAAGTACATTATGATAACCTTCCCTCTAGAAAAAGAACCCCACAGAAGAAGGGACCAACTGTACGTAACTACTGCCCACACCTAGGAGAGAAACACGTGGGCCCTGGGGAGATTCATGGGCGATACTTGAGTTTGGAAAGATACACTCAACTGTCTCAAAGAGATGCTGTGACTCAGCCAGCAAATCAGCTCCAGCTAGGTCTTCTTGGCAGCTGTGGGTTTCGGGGCTCAACACACAGGTCAACACTCCATTGCTAGTGCAGGAAACAGACCAGAATGAAGCTGTTTCAAATGCCAGCCAGTGAGAATGGGCCAAAAGTCAGAGAAAGGAGCAAAGTGAGCCTCAAAGAGGGAGCCTTTCTGGATCTTACAAATGCTTTCACAAAAGGACAACTCACGTGAATGCAAAGGTTATGAAATTTTAGCAGAATTCTTTCAAACACAGGGCATAATTCTACCTAATCACTTAATCAAGCTTAGTAGGTTTACAAATTACTTTTGTGGCTTTACCTTCAATCAGTGCTCCCAACAATCTAGCTCCTGTCTGAGCTGGACCTTGAAGGAGGTCCTCTTACTTTAATTGTCTCAATATTCCCTACATTGCTTCTCCCAGGACAGAGGTATTTGAGCTCTGTCATGTAACTGCACAGTGAGGTTGCACTGAGTATAAAAACTTGATGGTAATCTCTCTGATGATGATGTGGATGATCATGTGCCAGATTCAACGACGAACTATGTGTGTGACGTATTAGACTGTTAGAAACTAAGCTAGATGCTTCCCTAGAAGAGACACGCATCCTCAATTATAGATGAGTGAATTGGGGCTTGGGATCAGTTGGTACATCATCCAGGATTGCACAACAAACTGACAGAAGGTAGAATTAAGATTCTATCCCAAGTCTAACCCATGTACTTTCTATTACAGGTGACACATGGTGGAGACCACAGTTAAAAACAAACTCACCAATGGCACATCCACCCATCTATTATGAGCACCATCCTTTTGCATTCCCATGTGTGTGTGGCGGGGGGAGGGGGAGGATTGTGACATGGACAGGCTCCCAGCAATATCCTTTCATTTTTCTCTCTACCCATCAGGAAACGTCCTAAGACAAAATATATCTATTTCTTGCAGTCACCCCACGAATCGATCTTTCATTTTCTTGATTAAATACAACTCCTCGGATACGTAGCTCTTGATTTGACATGCTTTGCTTTGAATGCCTCTTTCATTGGCAAATTACTTAAATCTTTTATGATAGGGCCTTATAAAGTCTTTAACCCAGATGGGACCATTTTTCCCACGCTGCTCTGATCCTAGCAGATCATAGATCATCTGCACACCAAATTTATCTCTTGTTTCAATATAACACTAAGCAAATTTGAATTAGAGTCTAGACCTCCCATCATTTATAAGTGAGTGCCAACAGATGTTTGAAAGTATATCCACATTTACAAATCTGATAAAGTAGAAGAAACTGTTAGCTTTATAAACACGGCTTACTTTCTAACAAAGTTAACGCTTCCTCTGAAGCACTGACACTTGTGGTTGCAGGTCACTAACTAGTTTGTCATAGGAGCTTGCAAAGGAAGAGTGGTTGATGAGGTCCGAGCAGTCAGCAGCTCTGAGGGTTCTTAGCCAAAGGCCCTTCACTGCCTGACCCCATTCTGTAATGGAGAGAATACAGGGGCTGAACTGGAACAGCACCATTCTGGCCAGTGTATGTGGACTCCTTTCATTCGGTACTGCATTTACTTTGAAGAAAGAGACAGAGTAACCCTGACTTCAAGAACAGACTGCAAGAACAAAGAAAAAAGTGAATCAAGGAGAGAGTTGAACTTTACAAGTTACCTGCCCTTAAAGAAGCTATTCAGGAATCCTTTCTGGAAGAAATACAGCCTGGTGAGGGTTTATCTGCACCAGGTGAATAGAAGGTGCAGACTCTGAGAGTGCAGCCCAATATGTGGGTAGACACTGCTGTCACCACAAGTGTGACAGCAGACTATGCTCCCCACTGCCCCCCCAACCCCCAGTGTTCCAACTGCTTCTGACCATGAGCCCAGCAGTTATTCAGAAAACCGTAAGTGCACAGAACCTAGTTGAAGACAATGTGGAATGAGAAACAAATAAATATAGAAATGTCAATTAAAAATATTTTAAAAATCAACTCAAATTCCCTCTCAGGGAATAAAGGCAAAAATGCTTGCCATGGGCTGTCCTACACTGAAATCTACCAGCTAATTTTTACTTTGTGTAGATCCATTTTTTTTTTCCCAGCGAAAAGTATATTTTGAGGGAGTTTTTCACTTTATAAATATACTGAGTTACTTAAAAAAAAAAAAAAGTGGTTCATGGTCTGGGCACCACCTGCTAACAATTACCCCAAGAACTGAGGGGGTGAGGAAGGAGGAACAGAGTAGGAGGAAAAAGTCATGACTCTTAAGCTCAAATGGCCGGTTGCATAAGCTACTAAGCTGCCGTCCTTGCACTGCTCACCACTGAGCTTCCTTTATCCAACAAACAAGGCAGCAACTATTCTGGTAGGACTTTGGGGGACATCGGGGGAGGGGTGCTGGTGGTCAGAAGGATGGATGAAGGTCCTCTTAGAAAGAGAGCACCGTCCTGAGGCCACACAGTACCTGAAATTTCCATCCAATGCCCCTTTGACTAGAGGGCTCCAGCAGCAAGTTCTAAAGCAGCTTTGCCCTCCCTGTCAGCCCCTGGGCCCTTCTGGCGCTAGAGCTGACCACGGAGTGCTGGCCTGGGAAGGACAGGGATTCAGGTCCCTGGCCTGAACTTGACTGAGAGTTAACCACGTCTTCTGGAAGCTGTTTCCCTATTCATAAAACTGTGTGCATGTGCATGCATTGGGGATGGTAAGAGAAGAGAGAGGGGACTTTTGACTTGGTTAGTAGGTTCTCTCTCTTTTATGACATGTGTTCCCTTTGAGAATCTAATGAAAGCTTCCTGATGGAAAAATGCCCACAAGCCCTGCCCACAAACAAAGCACAGGATTCCAGGTGGCTCCCCTCCCCCAACCTCTGAGGCCTGTCCAAGGACACTGGAGAGGGAGGCCACAGATCCCCATTCAACTCCCCCTGCAGAGATAATAGTAATAACACTTGCATAGTTATAGGTCACGCTAATGATATGTTCAGCTGAAATGCCCTATTATTTTCTCAGATGTTGCAGGTAATATACAATGAAGATACCAATGGTTTTCAATTCAGGAAAAGAGGAGGAAAACACCCGCTCTGCTTCTTGGGTTTGTTTAGTTTGGCTCCCGGGGGCAGTGAGACTGGAAGGGAGCAGAAAGTAAAGGTTCTGAAAGCAGAACACCCCCTCCAGTCCCCACCCAGGGCCTGCCTGAGCTCCACCCTCTGTGCCCCACAAAGAGCCAATTCTCTAGGCCGCCTGCCCAGAGAAGGGACTGCCTTTGCTGCTGGCCTGTGGATGGGAGGCTTGTTCTCAGGCTTGGGGGAGAAAGCTTTCACTGAAAAAATCAGTTATGAGCTATGCCTGGAACACAGAATGCTCCAAAATGGAGTTACAGATGTAGGAGACATGGTAGGGACAAGGTGACCACCCCTTAAAGGGTGCAAAAATTTAGAGGGCATGCTGTCCTGCCTTTGCTCTCTCAGGTCGCCCCACACACTTTCAAGGGCAGTGCTCCTCAGAACCTCAGTGGTAATTGCCCTGTGTATGTGCCCAGCTCACATAACACACAGAAAATGACCAGATGCCCACTGGGAGGGAAAAAAAAGGGATTTGATGAAATTCACAAGGAAAAAGTAGCTCACAAGTCAAATCCTATTGTAGTGAAATGTCAAAGGTACCCAATTTTGCTTTCTGGTACCCAAATTTAAGTAATTACAAATTTCTCTAAATAAACTTGAGACTGAGACTAGAACTCTGTTATACAAGAGGTTTGGGGGTTCATGGGGTTTTTTTGCTTCTTTGGTAAAGTGATATTTGCTTTGTTGAAATTTCACAAGCAATAGCAGCAGTTTTGTCTTAAGAACTATTCTAAAACATACATATATTGGCTTATAATTTTCAAACTTTTATGTTTTTATTATATAAGCAAATTCAGAGACGTGTTTGACCAGTCTCTTCTAACTGAATCTCTTGCCCTCTCCACATACATAAGCTTCCCTTCTACAGTCTCAAACAGAAAGCAACCCCACTTTCTTTCTCTCTTTCATCACATACCTCATTCTCGACACTTCAGTCTTCACTCCATGAGGGAATGTTGAGAGCATTGGCTCCCTCATCACCTATCAGGAAGGCAAAAGCTAAGGTTTTCATTGTTTGCATCCTCCCAGGTACTACCCTAAAAGATCTGAAATCTGATATTTTTCCATTCCATAAAACCTTCCCATTTTGGTAAGAGGCTCCAAGTTACAGATGAAGCTCTAAGAAATACTATAAATCATCTGGGCCAACCTGGTCATTCTCACTTGTGGAAACAAAAGTCCAATGTGGTATCTGACATCTAAAAGCTGAGAGTTGAACCCTTGACACTGCAAATTCTATAACAAGAAGGTGACAAAAAGAAGACTCTGGAAAGAGATGAGTAAAGAGGGTCCCACTGATATCTTCCATGAGTGCTCTGAATAGGACATGTGTTTTACAACATGACAATTCCGTATCCAAGGGAAGATCAATGTCAGAGATGTCAGGAATGCATTTCACCAAAGAGTATATCCAGAAAGCCAATAAATATATGGGGAATGTTCATCACTTTTGATAAGGGAAGTCAAAACCACAGTGAGATAGTCTCACAGGTGTGAGACGGGCACATATTAAAAAGGTTCCCAACAATAAATGTTAGAGAGGAGTCAGAGAAAGAGCAACCCTATTACACTATTGGGGGGAATGGTAATGGGACAGCTATCTTGGAAAACAATTTGGATTTATCTAAAAAAACAAACAAACAAATAAAAACAACTACTAATGGAAATATGATATGATATGATCCAGCAATCCTGGGCATCGATCTAAAGAATAAGAAACCATCAACTCAAAAAATTATATATTATGCAAGTTTATTGTAGCATTATTGATATCAGCTAGGATATGGAAATAACTCAAATGCCCACTGGTAGAGGACTGGATTAAGAAAATGTGGTATATCTGCACAGTGGCATATCATTCTGTCATGAAGATGAAATGTTGCCATTTACAGCAAAATGGAAGGAGTTCAAGGGAATTATGTGTAATAAAGCAAGTCAGAATGATGGAGATCTATATTACATAGCAGATGATCCAACAAAGCAAAATACTTATAAAAACTAGCAGGCACTAATAACCCTAAAGTGAAGTTTCTGAGAGTAAGAGGGAGGAGAAAGAAAAGATCAAAAGAGTATAAGAGATAGTGGTGGGGAAAGAAAAATAAGAAAGAAAGAGGAGGGAGGGAGGACAGAGGGAAAGGAAGGAGGAAAAGAAAATAGCCATAAAGCTTCCAAGACAAAAAGATAGCATATTCCCTAGAAACCTATCCTTTATCTTTGAGTCAGATATGGCATAGGAATGACTGAGGCAATATCATCTCTGAAGTGCCACAGCTGGGAAAAAGGAAAGCACTTCAGAAGTACAAATGACAACCTGCCTTGCTGTTTAAATGCAGTGTCACTTCCAGGAGACACTTCTTCATCTCCAGATAAAAGTAACAGGAATCCTGCAGATTGTCAACCAGGAGGACCTAGACAGGTCCTGGCTTCAAGCCTCTTAGACTCCTGCTCTACCTGATCTCACACATGTGGCCCGCTTCTCTGGATGCTGGCTGGCTGGAACACACCACAGAATCTTTACCATTTGAAGGAGTTGTGTTCACTGGCCTCATGAGTCATAATACATATAATTTAGATCAGTTCTGTAATGATTAGCCATAATCTTGGGCAAATCATTCATGTTCTACTCCTCTGAAAATAAGAAAAATACAATTTGCCTTTTGAAACTATCTTGAAGATAAAATGAATTCACATAGTCTGATCCAGATATAATAAAGGGATGAAGGGCATACTAAGGACATGAAGGGATACTAAGCCACTTAGGATAAGGGATTCTAAACCACCTATTCTCCTCTCCCCTGAGAAAGCACAATTTGAGGTTTCACTACCCAAAACTGTTCCTTTCATTAATAAGACCTCAATAAATGCTATCTGTATCATGGCTGTCATTACTACAGGCCATGCTGAAATTGGAACAAATTATTAGGCATTTTATCTGACCTATCAGTCTGTTAATACTATAACAAATAATGGGGCTCATTAAATACCACTTATTCTTAGTGATCTTGTACTAGATTCTCCTTTGTCCAATTGCTTATCAAGGGGCTCAAGTATTCAGTTGGTCAATTAGTATCAAAAGCAAGAAAGTGTTGCTTCCCCTTCTGAAAACCACTTGCTCCAGTCTCAAATATCTCTTCCAGCCCCTGCAATTCCTCCACATACCACATACATCAACAACACTTCCACCATATCCAACTTTCCTCAGTGCCCTTCTATTTTAATCAACGATTATAATTTTTAGGTAAACCTCTCATGCAAACTTTTATAAGAGAACTGACCTGCATCAAACTACATGATCCAGTACCCACTTTGTGGCAGTGCTGACAGAAAACCTAAAGTAAGCCATTAAGAAGAATGTTAGTTTTTTCTCCAACATGGCAGTGGGGATCAAGAAAGGGAGTGAAACAGAGCAACCTGGGTGTGAGGAAATATCCTAGACATGTTCAAGATTCCTAACTCTGTAAGCAGTGGCCTTTTCCCAGAAATTTCTTGAGAGATGGGCTGCTTCAGGTTATCAATCTTGCTCTGGAAACAGAGTGCAGATACCTAAAAGGATTGCACCACATGCTTTCACCACCAGTAAGAGATTTCTGTTGTGTAGTTACTGCCTGCCCTTCCTCTTCATCTGACCTTAGAAGAGTTGGAAAAAGTCAAAGGACAATGAAAAGAGAGGCCATCCCAATCTCTTTCTAAGAAAGTCCATAACCATAAATGGAATCTAGTGAAGATTGCTATGAAATGAGCAACTGCAGTTGCTCTGGGAAACACAGGCAAACACATGTTAAACATTAGCAAACAGCTTAATTGAGTATTTTTCTCCCCAAAGATAATGTAGAACAATGCTTTTGCATTTTTCTCCAGTGATAGGGCAGTGCTGGATCTTACTGCATCATAGATAGGGAGCATTTGACTTCTGGTCTTAAGAGATTTGCCTTTTAGTCTTTTTTTTTTTTTTAAAGATTCATCCATCTATGCACACAAGCGCTGGGGCACAGGCCAGAGGTGCAGGCGGTGAGAGGATTCACCACAGACAGAGCGGGGAGCAGAACAGGCAGATCAACGGAAGCACACTGCTGAGGGGAGCAGCGGGCACAGCAGGAGAGGTCTGCTGCACCATGTGGGTCCCCCCCTGGCCAGCAGCAGGGATCAAACCCGTGCTACAGCTGCCGCGGTTTGCCCCATAGTGCGCCGCTCAATCCACTGCGCCACCAGGGAGGCCCCCTGCCTTTTAGTCTTAAGAGATTCTTTCCATTATCCATGAAGTCAATGATCTCAGAAATCACATAAGGTTTGAATGTAGAAAGAGTGCAACGCCTTGGTGGGAGTGGGGATACATTTGGAAAAAAAAGTCAGCAAACTTTATTAATAAAACATAGAGGAAAGTAAAGAGTTAACTGCTACTTAGTAAAAATGAATATTTTATTTACAATCAAAAGGCATGGGTTTAGATGGAGCTGCCATTATCTGGCTCCATGATCTTGGGCAAGTCACTTAACCTCTGTGGGTCTCTTTTCTTAGACTATACAAATAAGAGTAGGGAGATCTGGTCTCCCAGGCCTGAAGCCAGTTATGACGCATGTGGCCTCTGCTTCCACTCACCTAAGAGAGTAAAATAGCCAGAAAACAAATCTTAAGCCTGAGTCAGTGTTCCCTGCAATTCCCTCTCTGGCCTTTTCTGAGACTCTTTTGGCAAAGAATTAGTTCCCCTGAGGATGGCTGAACTAGCAGCTGGACGGCAGTGGCTGACCTCTGCCTTTGAACAGCTGGTTTATGAGACAAACAACCAGACAAATTTTAACAGAAAAAATGACTCAACTTTTGCAGGTCAAGTATAGATGGAGAGAAAGATCAAGCTTTCAAAATGCTAAACTGCTTTCTCATGCCCCACACCCCCTCACATGGACAAATACTCTTCTAGCCTTAGGTATACAGAAACTCCATGAGAAACGGGAAAGAGAGAAGACCAGGCAACTTCTAGGAAGCCCCTGAAAAAGTCATGGTCATTGTTTTCATGTCTTCTACTCCATTCAGAAGTTCTCAAATGGTTAGCAGTCCACAACCAAACCATGATGGTATTTTAGGTAAAGGGAATCTTCATTGGCTAGATCATCCCAGACATCACTGGACCCTTGAGCACTAAACACGTGTACCTTGCCCAAAATGCTTCCACGTGCTTCTAGCGTCCAAGAAGTGAAATTTCAACATGTAGACCTCCTGGAACTTGAGGGATCCATGTACTTACTCAAGTTCTTTCACTGAGTTGTTTTCTTTACAAATGTCAAATGTGGCCCTGTGTCAAAAAGTTCTCTTGATGACAACCTGGGGGTCACTGCTTATTCCTTCCACTGCTTAACCACCCACCAATACCTGAGTGCTCCTTGTCCTACTAGCCCCAATAGCTCTCAACATTTGCCAAGCCTGGGCTGCTAACAGGTTAAATGTCTACTTTTTAAAACCTGGGTTTATAATAATCTGATCTTTCCTTACCTTTATTTAAACAGATTTTTGCCACCAGAAGTCCATTTAGGAGGGGAAGGGAAAGAAAAACAGCAACTCACAAAGCTGTACAGAGTCTGTGTGTGAACCAAGGTGCAGCGGGACCACCTCGAGGACACACAATGTCTGTAATGCACAGTAAAATTAGTAAATTGTGCCAGGGCTAACACTCCAGTCTCAACAAAGTGGTTTGTTTATTAGGGCTTCCAGCTCACAAAAGAGGTATTTAAAAACTCCACAAGTGGCCTTGGGAACAGACCAGAGTAAAAGTAAACAGAAAGTACACATTTTGCCTTTGCAAACAGCAAGCACTGTATCAGTCACTTGGAGGTAAGCAAGAAATGCAGATAAACTTGGTAGGTGCTGGGGAAAAAAGCAGGAGCCCAACCACTGAGCCATACTTACTGATCAAAGGTGGATAACCCTGACTTGAGGTCAGTCATTTACCTGAAACTTAAAATAATTCATATAAAATTATTTCCATAAATTATAGTGTATCTAATAAATACACATATAATACAGGTAAATAAATAAAATGTTATTGTAGAAACCTACTTATCAATATATAAAATGTTCAATATATATCAAAGTGAAAATAAGTAACAAATATGAATTCACTATCTTTTCAATTATAGAGAACCTGTCTATTAAATGCATTATTGTAGAAATGTACGGACAGGGCCCTCCCTGGTGGCACAAGGGGTTAAGTCTCAGCATTATGAAGCTATCAGTAGCCACTGCAGCATGAGTTCAATCCCCGGCCAGGGAGGTGATCCTAATTGGCACAAGAGACCTCTTCTGTCTCACTCGCTACTCCCCTCAGCAATGTATTTCAGTAGATCTGCCTGTTCTGCTCCCCACTCTGTCTCTGGTGAATCCTTTTACCCCTCCATTACACCTCTGGCCTATACTTCAGTTCTTGTACACATAAATAAAATAAATCTAAAAAAATAATGTATGGACAGACATCTGCATGTGCAACAGATAACAGATGTGAGATTATTCTTTTTATTTATATGTTCTATAATGAAAAACTGAGTTTATAATAGAAGGCAAAGTACATTTGATTGTTAAAAACAGACTCCATTTAATTGAATTAAGTGAGACCTGGTTTAAATAGTCCTCAAGGAACAAAGAAGAGTGAAGACAGTGGACTAGAGACAACATTTTCATCCCAGATGATGGATATTCTATATTTTGCTCCCAATAATAAAGAACCCATTGGCAGGTGCAAATTTATAAGACAACTCAGAATGCAGAACAAAAACTTCTCAAATCACAGGGTTAGTTTTGTTTTTATTTCCTGACATTTTAATGTTAAATGGACAGAAATAACCTCTCTAATTGTGCCCTCCATGTTGAGAGCAATTAGGAGCTGCTCCTTCGGGCTTTTCTCCAAAAAGAAGAGAGAGAAGGCTTTTCTCCAAAAAACCTGCGAGAGAAGGTGCAGGGTTTGTTTCCAAAAACAGCGTTAGTCGGGAACTCTGCACGCAACTGAAACACAAATACTGAAATAAATTCTATATTCAGCCTCTCCTCACCCTAAACCATCATCTCCCAGCAATTTCCCTATCAGTCACACTTACTCTTTTTAGAAATCAAAAATTCCACCCTAAACCACTACAATTAAGCTTTTGTTATTTGGTTGCATTTAATGATAGTTACTGGTCTCTCCTGGCTTGGGGCCACCAGCCACAAATACCCTAAGTAATGTCTCTGATCCTACTCTCCAGCTACCCCTTGCCAAATGAGTCTGCTACATGTAGACGATTGACAGCATTTACCTCTCACTCTCTCCTACCCACCGTCACAAGCTGTACTTTAAGATGTCCCCAAGATTTCTGCCCCCAGGTGTACACACCCTATACGATTATCTGGATTATGGCCAGATGACCTAGAAACCATGCATGGCACTTGTGAGTGCCAGGTGACATCTGGTGAAGGCAATCTTGCAGCTGTAACGAAGGTCCCAATTCAGTGGACTCTGAGTTCACCAAAAGATTACTCTGACTGGGTCTGATCTAACCAGGTGAACTTTTTCAAATATCTAGAAGTCAGAGAGATTCTCCTCCTGGGTTGGAAGAACCTGGTCTCCAAGAGTCCTATAGATACCAGAAACTGAATTCTGCCAAGAACCATGTGAGCCTGAAAGAAGACCCCAAGCTCAGCAGAGATGTGACTGCAGATTGAGACCCCAAGCAGAGGGCCCACCTAAGCCACGCCCGGACCACAGACTGTGAGATTGTAGATGGTGTTGTTTAAAGCCACCAAGTTTGTGTTAATTTGTTACTTAGCAATAGAAAAGTAATACAGCCACCAAAAGGTCCATCCTCTTAGCCTCAGTCTCCTTCACATGGAGGAAAAATGAGTCCTAAGAGGCAGTGTGACGGCTGGAGACGTTGAGCCTTTTAGTCAGACTCAAGCTGGTAAGTTCAGTCCCGCCACCCCCCAACTTGTCTGAGACAGTCTCCCCTTGTTTCCTAAACCCAATGCTTCACCCCACCTCCCTCTGCCCACTCCTTCTGGGAAGTTGGGTTAAGAGAGTGTCTGTGACTTCATACCTGGCCTCCGATTGAGCACAGACAGAGGTTGGATAAATCTTTATCCTGGTAGTCTGAGCAAGACCAGGTTGATTTGTTTTTTTTTTAAATGAAATTTTTATAAGAGAACCAAGGGGAGAAAGGAGGAGGACATTTTGAAATGAAATAGATTAGACACATTTACCTAAGACTTAGTTCTTGCACTAACTTAACTAAAGGCCATCACGGCTGTCTTGGCTGGTGTAGCTTCTGGAATGTTCCCCTCCACATCCATTTCCTTTCCAGCCCTGTCTTTGCAGGAGGTTTCACAACTGTGCCAGTCTCCCTCTGGCCCAACCTGCGTTTGAGTTGGCACCTTCCCAGCTCTGGAGGCTCATGGCCTTCCTCCTGCAGTCACCCTCCTAGGTCTCTGTACTCTGGTTTCTGGCTCCATGGATGAACAAATTACTCCCCTACTTGACCTCAATAGTTCTTCATGGAGGCCTCTCAGTGGGGACCCTACAAGACAACAGGCAGGCTCTTGAATCTTATACCTCTGCTCTGCTACCTCCTTGTCTTGAATTCAACTAAGACATTAAAAATTCATTGTGTATTAGTCAGCTGTGCTGAATTCTAAGGATCCATATCCTTAAGGTCTACTCAGACTACTTAAAACATGTTCACTAGTTTATGATCAAGGCTGGTGCTATACCAAATCATTGTCAATCTTTTTTTCTTGTCTAGTGACTAAGCTCCATCTCACTTGTAGCCAAAAGGGCACCATGGTAGGAGCCAAAACTTACTTGAAGCTCTTCTATTTCATGTAAGTATAAAGTCAGGAGAGTAGGAGAAAAAAAAGTAAAAGAACTTTGTGTCTAAGTTCAATCTCCCACTAGTTGTCTCACTATTACACTGTTTACTTATAGATACTCACTGCAAGGAACAAAAAGAGAATACTGATTTGCCTTGGCCAACACAAATCAATAGAGGTAAATATTAACCTCTAAGAGGGTCTTCTTAGCTATTCAAATATGTACTAACCTCAACACAAGAATTCTCTAGTTTGACTTTTCCTACTGAATCCACAACTATAAATGGTACTGTATTAGTGAAAAATGGCCTCATGAAAATAAGTAACTGTCCGCATGCATGTATCTGTCTCTGACTTTAAGCTCATAGAAGACATAGCCAATGTCTTTTGTTATCTTTGTTCTGTGACCTGAACAATCTCAGGAGAGAGTGGCCATTCATGTGATTTCTTGTGAGATAAAGAAACCCAGCATGATCAGTGGGAATTGCCCATCTTAATCTTGCTACTTTTTCCCAAACTCAAAGATGACAATGGATGAGTCACTGAAAATAGCATTGGACATTCATACAAGAGGGAGAAAAATCCCTAACAACTTATCGTGAAGAACACCCTCTACCTAGTTGAGAAAAGAATCTCTACCTCACATGAAGGTCCAGAGATCACTGTTCTTAGGATAATCTCAAAGGTCAAGCCAGCAAAAACAAGTAGTTTCTTTCTTGGGCAGATACCAGCTATCAAAGTTCAGAAAGGAATAGCCACTTGGACTTGGAGTTTAGCTTTCAGACAGTCTTCCCCATCATCTTTGCCATTGTGAGGTGTACTCTTGTGACTGGGTTTCATCCCCCTGCTAGCATCATAGAGAACTTTTAAAAAGAACATATCAAAAACTGTCCTGTAGGTGTAAAACTGCATCTTAAAACATTTTATTCAATATCTGTATTCTCATTTAATTGCAAAATTAGCAGGAAAATCACTTGTTTATCTTCCCTCTAGCCATAGCAATTCAAATGTTCTGGGAAGACTTTATCTACTTTGGAGGTTTTAGTGGGCAAGTTACTTCCTTATAGTTCACTTTTCTCATCAATAAAAGAGGTACTAGTGCTGCATTAGCCTTTCCTCACACCACTTATTTAACCTAATCTTTTGTATTAGAAAACTTTTTCCACTACTTTCTTTACTCAATAGTCAACTCATGATTGTCCTTTCGTCCTTCTGGGGAAAAACATGTAAAATGAGGCAAACAATTGTTGAAGTCAAATCCTGTGCTGAGGGTCATCCTGAGTGTTCCTTTTGTACCAAATGTTCTCACAGGTATAGATAACTCACAGATGAAAAATAAATGTCAGAAGACACTAAAAAAACAAACCAAAAAAAAAAGTCAACTCATCCACAAGACTTGCCAACATCCTGATCAAGATTAGAAAAAAAAAACTTGAGACAGCATTAATGTTTACTTTGAAATTTCTTTCTGTCTCTTACACTGGGGGAAAAATAATACATTTTGAAAGGCTAAAAATAATATTAGCTTAGACACTCATTGAAGCAGAGCCCCATGACCATTATCTAATAATGGTTCTATTAGGAGCTTATAATCTGCAGGCAGCGTTGTTAAGAAACAAAGGTCATTGCCAAGATTATTGATTTTTCAAAGGAACTCTTGATAAGTTCCTCTCAACATAGTTCTTTCTTAAAAGATTTATTTTATTTATTTATGCATACAAGAGCTGGGGTATAGGCCAGCGGTGTGGAGGGTAGGAGTAGTCGCCAGAGAACAGGCAGACTGACTGAAATACACTGCCAAGGGGAGCAGTGGGTGAGACAGGAGAGGTCTGCTGCACCATGTGGGTTAGCTACCTAGCCGGGGATCAAACTCATGCTGTAGTGGCTGCCAATAGCTTCATAGTGCTGAGTCTTAACCCCTTGCGCCACCAGGGAGGCCCCCTCAACATAGTTCTTGATGTCACAAGGTTTGTGGAGAGTAACTGAAAATATGATTCCATCAAATCTTCATAATATACATGTGAGTACCCCTTTTTACCAATGTAGAAGTGCAAATTCAGGGAGGTTCTCCAGAGTTGCACAGCTTAAGGAGAATTGTCAGGGAGTCAGAATCACTTGCTGTGTTGAAGAAACATGCTTCCAAATACATCATACACCTTTCCATCCTCCACAGTGAAAATGTGAGTGGATGCATTTGTGAGTCACGTGAGAGGTACTGTGCTTTCCAGGGGATATCTATTCTCACCAAACAGGTACTGGTAAAGATTCATTCTCTGGGCCTCTACTGAGGGCAAAATGGCTGAGAGTCATTTCAGAGAGACAGGAAAGGTCACCTATGGTTAACACCGATTCACATGCATACCTATTTCTGGGACAATGAAGGTAACAATTCCATCTACTACGTGGTTGTAAAGATCAAATTACACAAACCACATCAAAGAACTTCACAAACACTAAAGCCTCTCTTAAATGTCAGGTGGTAAATTACTATTATCCCCAACCAGACATGGAAGGCTCTTCCTCATTTACCCCTTGCTTCTGAGCTATTCCCTAATAGTGTATTTCTACAGATCTGGTTTATGTTGGGTGGGGGGTAAGCAGGAGTATAAAGGCTCCACAATCACCAGAGCTGAAGTGAATCTGTACCTTCCAAAGTGAACCATTTCCAGTTCATTTAATCATAGCACAGGTCATCGACAGAACAGCATCTTCATACAGCAGAATCCACATTTGTGATTTTACCTCCTTGTTAAAATGTATCTGTAACCCGGGGTCTCACAATAGCGCAGCACTATGGAGCTGCCCACAGCCACTGCAGCAAGAGTTCGATCCCCAGCCCCACATGGTGCAGCAGACCTCTCCTGTCTCACCTGCTGCTTCCCTTAGCAGTGTGCTTCAGTTGATCTGGCTGTTCTGCTCCCTACTCTGTCTGTGGTGAATCCTCTCACCCCCCGCACCTCTGGCCTATACCCCAGTTCTTGTATGCATAATAAATAAATCTTTTAAAAAATTATCTGTAACCTCCAAACCAATAATACTGTGAGACTTCAGTCATTTGTAAATGTGTGCAGAGTAGCAAAAATCTTATTTTCCTTTAGTGTACATTCTCTGCTGAGGTTAAACAAGGCAACGGTTTGGTCTTTTTGTTTCAGCTCTTATCCTCTAAACAAGTGTCCTTTTGATGGTCTCTTTAGGGCTACATATTTCACATTCTTGTAATTTTGATGTTGTTGGCAATTGTGCAATTTAAAGTGTCCCCCTCCCCCGCCACGTGCAGTGCTGACATGGGCACTGGTGTTTCTAGCCATAAATGGTTGTGATGCTCCCTGCAGAGAGTGTACACATAGGTAAGGGCTGTTTGGGCACAAGTTTTAGCTGTTGGCACAAGTTCGATATTAATGAATCAACAAAATATATTAAATAAGTTGTTTTAAATAGAAACACACATAAAACAAGTTAGGTATTGATCCTTTAATGAACTATTGGAGAGAAGAAGGAACTTAACCCAGTTTTTCCCCTGGGAGCAATGATTCATTATTCACTCACTGGGTGTTCATGGCAACTGTATAGAAAACAGCTACCCTCAAAATGAGAATGGGTTGTGTTTAATCACTAAAATTTATAAGTATGAGATTTAAATCTGAAGAAGTGTGGGGAAATGTCTACATTTACACTACCTGAAATCATACATGTGAAAAACTGGGAGGGAACATACAAAATATAGTTTCTCTCAGTCGGCAGAAATATAAATTTTTTCTTTTCTTATTCTCCAATCATCTGGAGGACTAGTAAAGTTTAACTCACTTTTATGATAAACTTGAAAATGATCTTCCTAATAATATGCATTTGATTTATCACCCAACAACACTGAAGTGTCTACCAAGTTACTACCAAGTATGTGGTAGTAAGTGATGTCTTCATTTCTATCACTTACTACCATATACTTGGTCTTCCTCTCAAATTACCCATATCATTCCCAAGGCTTCAGATTCTTAGCTCCTCAACTGAAATGTCACCTCAGAAAGGCAGTGTCTGTACCTCAATCTGTGGCCACAGAACCTACTTTATCATCTTTATTGTATTTGCAAATATCTGGAATTATCTTCTTCATTTATCTGTTCCTGCTTGGATTGCCTGCCTCCTGCCCCCTCCCTGCAATGTGCCGGGACTGTCTGTCTTGCTCAGTGCTGGACAGCCACCTCACCCACCCCCACCATACCTAGAAGGGTCAACTGGCAGTTAGAAGGAGCTCAATAAATATTTACTGACTTAACTCTTAGATTTGTCTGATGCCTTTTTCTCCTTTGACCACATACCAGCCATAATCATTTATTTGCCTGTCTTCTTGCAGGAGTTTAGGGATATACCAATCATTTAATAAGTCCTGTCAGTTTCTACACCTCAATATCTCTAGACTCCCTCCTTATTGATTTCCTGGGGGACAATAGGGTGCAGAGTTCGAGATTTTGTCCTAAAGCCTTGGTAGATGATTTAAAGTGGGATTAACCCCTGGTGGTATTTGGTTAAAAACCTACTGATCTTAGCTGACTAACTGCTGCTCCACATAACACATTCCTTCTTCATGACCATTAATGTAGCGGCTCTCTAACTTCTCTACACACACTCCCATCTGGCTGAAGTCTGAGCAGTTGATCAGTTGAGGAGGAATAGCAGTGCCTCAGATTTGCTGTCAGTTTATGTTAATGTTCTTTAAAAGGCGGTAACTATTCCCAACACAAGGCCCTTCCAGTAAAAGAGGTGGGGGAGGCTAGAGAGGAGGAAAGACTTGGGTTGGTGACAGCCCTCTTGAAATATGACTATACAGAAATGACTTGATCCCTATGGAAAAGTTCCTTTTCACTAATAGTGTTTAAAGGGCCATGAAGGGGTATAAATGGACTATTTCTAACATTACATGTTAATTGGAAAGCAGCTGTAATATAGAAAAAAAGTGCTTTACCTGATCCTATTTTCGTGATGGTTTCTAGGCAACTGCTGGATTCTTGATATGACCATGGGTTTTCACACAGCCCAGTAACCTCACACAATCATGTAACTTTGCCAGGAAGAAGAGGAAGCAGGGGTTGGTAAGTAGCAAACATGGAATAAACGGAACTCTCTTGGTGACTCATAACAGGGAAAAACCCAGTCAACAGAGAACAGATCAAAATCTTGAGAAACATAGGCTTTGTCTAGTATTTGGCAGGTCCATGAGTATAACCAGAATTCTGCCCAATGATTGGAGATGCAGGTCGCATTTGTCCTACTTATGCATTAAGAATAACTGAAAGTACTGACAACTAATATTGTGAAGTGATCCATAGTATTAACAGTGACTAAAGACAAAAGTGTAGGACTTTAGTTCCAATTTAGGACTTTTGCTCAAATTAAATTTTTCTCAAAAGACTAGTAATAAATGCTAGAAATATAGTCCTGTTTACAACTCTGCCTACTTTTCCAGGTGAAGCCACTGGATACTTAACTCTGAGAAGAAGGAGTGGGAATAGGAGGGGACTGTGGGCTTGGGATCATCCCAGAGGAGCCTCTTTGCTCCCTGCTCTACCTACAGATGGTCCCAGCTCTCTATTTTTATAAATTTTCAGCAAAAGGAAAAGTACCGCAAAGAAATAATCAAGAGCGGTCTGGGCAGTGTCACTCTTTACAAAGATAATCACACTTAAGTCTGAACTGCTTAAGAAATCCAAGTCCCCCTATTTTAAAAGTTGATCCCAGATCCCAGGTCCCAGGCACATCATACGTAAAAGGCATCTGCACAATGAACTTGAGATGCTCACTGTGGGAGCATAGGGTGCTCACTGAATTGTGTGGCAAAGAGAAGAGGCAAGAGAAAGGACAGAGGTGTCTGGAAAGAATGATAACACGCTGCTCCAGTTTTTCCTAGAACTTTTAAGTCCCACATTTGGGAACAGTCCTTTGTCCCAGGCTAAACAAGATAATTATTCAACCTACAAAGAAATGGAAGGAAAAAGTGCAGACATTGCCTAAGCACAGTCATACTTGGCCATGCGACTCTCTTACTCACAAGAACCCAAACATAGAAAACCCTTCTCAGGGTGTTCAGCTCCTCCACCCTACTCCCCACACTAGAAGGCTGGGTGTGTGCCTGACAACAAATAAACTCTGAAGCACAGCATTCTCAGACATAGCCACTGATAGAGGATCATTCTCTACCACCATTTTTAACCAACATGCCAAGTAAATAATTGACAGCCTTGATAAATGATCACTTTCCTGACCTCTAAGTCTTACTGTGTTTACCATTTCTAAGAGGAAAGTGTATGCATTGCCATTCCATTTAGACATCCTACAGAAATCCTGGCCCATTTATTTGTAGAATAAGAGGCCACCAAACAGGGATAGAAAAAGCATGTGTTGAGACACATCCTTTAAAAATCCAGTAGCAAGTCTTGATGAATAGAAGCTAGCCACGCCTAGTTTGTTAAGAGGCACAGGGTAAATGTGACAATGGCAATTTTACATTTCCTTCTTCAGTTCTGCCACCTTAGCCATCTCTCTTAAGCCCCTCAAGCCAAGTAAACATGGGGTTCAAAAACACTTACTGAGAATGGCACATATAAAAAAACCACCAACAACAAATGCTGGCAAGGATGTGGAGAAAAGGAAACCTAATACACTGCTGGTGGGAATGCAAGTTAATCCAACCACTATCGAAGGCAATATGGAGGTTCCTCAGTCTACTAGAGATAGAACTACCTTATGATCTGGCAATCCCACTCCTAGGCATCTACCCAAAGGACACAAAAACACCTTTCCAAAAGAGCACCTATACCCCTATGTTTATTGCAGAACTATTTATAATTGGTAAGACCTGGAAACAACCCAAATGCTCACAAGTAGATGACTGGATCAAGAAGATGTGGTACATATACACAATGGAATACTATTCAGCAACAAAAAACGATAAGCTAGGGCCATTTATAGAAATATGGATGGAGCTAGAGGGAGTTATACTCAGTGAAACAAGTCAGAAGGCAAGAGAAAAATATTGGATGGCTTTACTTTTGGGAGGAATGTGAAAGAACAACAACAAAAAAAGAAGAGTAAGCTCAAGAAAATGGGCAATTACAACCAAAAGCAAACAAACAAATTAACAAAAAACTCAACAAGATCAAAAGATCAAAGATAAACCAAAGGGATCATGGAGGGAAGGGGGTGGGAGGGGAGGGCAAAGACAGGGATGAAGGCAGAAAGAGCACAAGGGAGTGAGGTGATGGTGCACAGGTGAAATGGTGGTAGGAACTCCCTGGGGAATACAAATGATGTCAAATATAATTAAATAAATTTAATTTAAAAAAACCAAAACACTTACTGAGCCTAGAAATGCACTACTCTCTTATAACTTGTGATTGAATTTTGTTCTTTTTCTGTATCTACAGGAGATGATGGATGCTCACTTACCTTGCTGTGGTCATCATTTCAAAATGTATGTAAGTCAAACCATCATATTGTGTACCTTGAACTTCTCCCACGTTGGATATCAACTATATTGCAATGGAACTAGAGGTGGGAGGAGCAAAATTTTGTTCTTATGAGGAAATAACCTGAAGTAAAAAGTAATTCAGAAAATAATGCAACAGGCACCCCTGAAAACATACCACTGATTTTTTTCAATGTAAATAGGTTATGTTGACCTCTGATTTTCACAAAAGAAGTTAAAGGTCACAGGTCAAAAGAAAACCTCACTCAAATAGGCAGGCACCATATGAAGGTGAACCCTGAAACTCAGCAAAATAAATTTCCCCAAGGTTACCCAGGGATTATTTCTGGAAATTTCTAACCACAGCCCCTGAGGCTGTAAGTACAAATTCCCTTCTCTCATCAGGTACCTTTCAATTCATTCGAAATCATTCTAATTTGATACTTAAGACACTAACTAGAACCCGATTCTAGAATTCAGATTCGGCTGCTAGCAGATGCCAGGCATGTGGCAGCAAGACTAAAAGTCCATTCAACTCAGGAATATAAAACTTCATATCAGAAAAGACTCAAAATGCCTTAGACTGATTTCTAAACTGCTGTTTCCTGCTTAGAAGTAGAAAGGAAACTAGGAATTAGTAACTGTGTGAAATAAATAAGCTCTAAGAGTAGAGTCCAATTTCAATGTAATTGAACATTTTACATTACAAAATAGTCTCCAAGTTTCCTCCAAATCAAAACTGAGCTCTCTCTTAGCCACAAGCTCCATACAGCCTTCTCAGGACCCTTCATTCTTTACATTTTCCATCTCTTGGGCCCTGATAATCCATCAGAGTGTCAGGCTGAGTATTTTTTAAGAAGCTAGAGCCCAAAAACACCATATTGAAACAGCACAAACTAACAAAGATAGTTATTTTATTCTAATCTCCATCTTACAATCCAGGTTCTGAAAGTAACAGTCAGCAACAAAGAACACAAAGCTTCCCTGAAAAGTTAGACAATTCAAACAGGTGGAACAACATTCCCTGGGCTGGGAGGTCTGTTGACCCTTCTCTAGTAATAGGATCTGCAGTTTGCAGGGAAAGTGGTAAATTTCAATTAACCCAGCTGTGGAAGAGCTACTGTTAGAGATGAACAGCCTTTCATTTTGTAAAGTAGAGGGGTCTTTTCCAAAAACACATATAAACTCCTTCCAATTGCCCCCAGGTACATTAACATTCCCCAAGTGTTTTGCCTTCCTTTCTTCCTACCTCTTCTCTCATGCAGCCCCCACTCTGGTCTAATCAGACACAAAGACATAGGTTTCCCAGCATATAGAGCGCTCCTCACACCCGCCTGCACCTTTGCCTTCGGGCACAAGGCCCCTGAAGTCTGGGATTCCCTGTCCCTTCCTTCTCCACCTGAAGAAATCCTGCTTCATTACTCAGCCTTAGGGAATCAAGTCACTGCACCTAAAATGCACTCAGGGTCCTGCATACAGTCTCCTCTTCACCCTTCCCACTTGTTTTGTGCATTTTTACCTGTCTATTTTCCACTCAAGGATGGGACTATAGGATCTTGAGCTCAGAGCCTACAATGGCCAGAAACAGAATGAATGAGGATGTGTCCATTAAAGTCCTGCCATTGCTTTCCCTGCCTAGGTGCTGCATCCTACCTGGATGGGGCCCCTTCATACTGAAATCTTCACTCAGCCAGGACTACCTTCCCACCAACCAAAACCACAGCTGGCAACCTAAACAGCCAGGTTATACCCATAGCCAATAAAGAATACCTCAACAAGAAAGGAGAATTTTTCATTTTAGAAAGTAAAATATGGGCCTTCCTGGTGGCACAAGAGGTTAAGTCTCAGCACTATGAAGCTATTGGCAGCCACTGCAGTACTGAGTTCAATCCCCAGCCAGGGAGCTGACCCAAGTGGCACAGCACACCTCTCCTGTCTCTCCCACTGCTCCCCACTCTGTCTCTGATGAATCCTCTCACCCTCCACACTTCTGGCATACTCTCTAGTTCTTGTATACATAAATAGATAAATCTTAAAAAATAAAAAAAAAAAAGAAAATATTTTCCTACTCAAAAAAAAAATTCTCCCCCCTTCACTCAATTTACCTGTTTGCTTGCTTCACAAAATTTTCTTCAAAAACAACCTAGAAAAAGATGTCTGGGATAAATGAGCAAAAAATGCTAAGACCTTATCTCTTTCCTCTGTCAGGATATTAAGAGATCAATAAGCAAAAATACTTTAGGTGAGCACTTACTACCTTCTGCTGGAGCAGTGGATAGAATGAGGAACACAACATATCACCTTCTCCTGGAAGGAGGAAGTATGTCCTGGAAAGTTCCGGACTAGGCCTGCTCCCCAAAGCCCTGAGAGGGCTGTTTCCTGCCTTTTTCCCCCACATCCAAGTCATCATTTTATCTGACATCTAAATAGTCACCAAAAGAAGAAGCAGTTCCCTGACAACCCCCTTCTTCCTTGCAGCCCCCTGAATCAGTGGGAATATAGCTGAGTTTAGAATTTATATCAGTAGAGAATTTGGAGCGTTCTTGTTACCCAAGGCATACCAGGCCAAGGTGATGGATCACAAACTGAATGCATTAGTACAAATTAGAAGAGCACCTGGACTTCTCAAAATGATGAGGAAATAAAATTTTAGCTACTTAAACCCAGCAGCTTGAGACCATTTGATGGCTTTTTAATAAGCAATTCAAAGTAATGTTATTTGAGGAACTATCTGCTTAGCATTTGCAATACTAATCTCTAAATGTTCTAAGAGATTCACTAATAAATGAGGCTCTTTTTCCCACATCACACCTTCTGCACAGAGGGATAATGAAAAAGCTGCTCTTGACCAAGGCTACCTTAGTAGCCTCCAGCCAGGTAATTCCACTGACTGGTCACTCTGCCCCGACTCTGCCCAGCTACTGTTTAGATACAGGCAAGTAGATCTGGCCAGGGATGAAATCCAAGGTCCATTAGGGTCAACCTTCTGGTGGTGGTGCTTAAAAACTTGAGTTCTGACCACAATATAAGGACATCTCTTTTCAGTCTTCAGAATGCCTATTCATGAGTGGGGGGGTGTGGGAACGATGAAAATTAAAGCAGGGAAGAAAACAATCTATTGACTCCAGAGAACTAGAGTTGACTCAGGAGTGAGTCCTGTTGAGATCAACAGAACTGTCCACTGAAGCCCTTCCAAACTGCTGGTCCACAGAATTGTGGGTTATAAATGAGTGTGTTTTTTAAGTCACTACTGGGTTATGCAACAAAAACTCTTACACGTCATTCTCAAAAATTTTTTGGAAGACAAGAGATGATCATATGTTCAACTGGCACTCAACTCCTTAAAGACTCGGAAAGGATGATGATATCTCAAATTTACTATTAAGTAGGAGACGAAAGTCAAAATCATAAAGACCAAATTAAATTATCCCAGGTAAACTGTATCCTTTCACCCAGGGAAGGAAGTGGGTACAACATTGTAAGACTTTATAGATTATTATTTTATAGATTAAGCCCATTTTATAGAGTAGTAAACCGAGGCTTAGAGGTTACATAACTTGCCAAGGTCACATGGTCTGAATATTCCAGAGTAGGATTTAAATCACCATCTCTGTGATCACACTGCCCACAAATTCCCCATTATGTAACACTGCCTCAGAGGCATACCAAATGCTGAGTTCTCAGACTTTTCATGAGAATATAAGTTTAAAATAAAGTGCCTATAAATTCAGGGACTATAAATATTATAGATAAATATTTATGTATTGCATAAGAAGGGAGAGTGTGACGGAGAATAAAATAGAGAAGGAAATAGCTGGGCAAACAGCTGTTCTGCCAGAAGAATTGAAATTTCATTAGTTTTGGCCAAAGACTTTGCAAAACTTAGAAAGGAAGAAGCAGGAATTCCTGATGGTTAAAAGGCAAGGCCTCTTAGCCTGAAACAATCTAATAAAATAGAGCGAAGACACCAGGAAGAGAACCGTCTGAAATGGGAACTACAAGCAGTGTGTGCTCATGACCAGTTTACCATAATACAACTGTCACTTATGTCAAACTTGTGCTTCATTCCACTGAAATTCATGAATGAATATAATCTTATTTATCAACTATTTTAAAATTTGAATTATCATCCACTCAAAAAGATGTAAGATTTTAAGTAGGCACTCTTCTGTGTTGGTAAGAAACTAAATTAAAAAAAAAAAAGATTTATTAATTTATGCATACAAGTGCTGGGCTATAAGCTAGAGGTTTGGGGGGTGAGAGGACTCACCAGAGACAGAGTGGGGAGCAGTGGGCAAGACAGGAGAGGTCTACTGTACCATGTGGGTCAGCTCCCTGGCCTGGACCAACCTTGTGCTGCAGTGGCTGTGGATAGCTTCATAGTGCTGCCACTTAACCACTGTACCACCAGAGAGGCCCCAAGAAGTTAAATTTTTAATGAAATCTTTCAGCTTTAAATTCATTTCCTTCTCACAAATTATTTACAAATTGGAAATGAGAGATTTTTTTAAATGTGAATTGACCCCAATTTCTCAGTTTAAATACTACAGGATCTTGGCGATTAGACTAGTAAATCACTCAATTAGTAATTTGAATCATTCACATAGTAATTTGGAGGGAAGCTACTGAAGTAAAAGTGTGATAGTCTTCTATAAAAATTAAAACTGGGGAAAGAACACTCACCACCAGGGAACCCTACTCTCTCCTCTGCAGCCAAAGCAGAGGTGAGTCTGATTTTCTCTGGGGAGTCAATTGTCAATTCCACACCAAGGGCTCCAGAGCTGGAGTAATCACAGGCTTTCCCCCAGTTTGTCCTCTCTGGAGGCCTCAATTCTTGTTGTGATGTTGCAGTTACTTCTGTGTTATAACACCACGGTAGTCCTATCTTCTCACAGGTCCCCTCAATGTCCCTAGGCAACAGAAGTTTCTTCTAACCTCAAAGGCCTCTGGATCATCCCCTTAATCCACTCCACTCTGTCCCAAGAAGTTCTCAAACTCATGCTTCCTGGCTTCCTGAAAGCCTCCTGCCCCAAGGTGTCTGGGCCTCTCTCACCTCCTCTTGCCCCCATTGCACACCCATCCCTCCACCATCCTTCCAACCAGACTCTAACTTTTCTGAACCACAAGGATCCTTCCTAGGAACTTAGACTTCTCTCCCATGTCTCTATGATTGTGTTTCCAGCCAGTCATTTCTCTTTCCTGTCACCCCAGTCACATCTTCGTCCCTGACTTGTCTCTCCATCTGCCAGTCCCTCCTCCCCACCAAAGTCTTGTCTTCCAAGGGGAAGAATCAGAGAATGTTCACACTCACAGGGGCTTTAAATTCAAAACACTCCACTGGCATTTCTAAAGTGCAGCTCACCAAATAGCTGAGGTCTCCCTCAAAAGGGAGACAGTAACAGCTTGAATCACTCAACCGCAGTTACTAAATGAGAACCATTACTTGCAACTTTCCCTGAGGGTTGTGATTCAGACTTAGGGCTCTATTTGCAGACTGTCATAAAGAAGGCTCCGAGCATTATTCTGAGATGGTGTTACTCTTCTAGTCTAAGCAGGCTGTTACTGACTGCGCTGAGCAGCTTGCTTCAACCCTTCTTTCTGGCCTCCATACCCCATCTTCCTGCATCATCTTCCTTTTCTTTCCTTTGCTCACCAGGCTCCAGGCACACAGGACCCGACCCTCTCCATTCCCCCGAGGCACCCACACTCCCCCAAAGGAACCACAGTTCCCCTCAGGGTTGACTGCTCTCTTACCTCACCACATTCAGGTGCAAATGTGAGTAAATCTATTTCAGAGAGGCTTCCCCCGAGCCACCCACCTGTTTTATTGTTCTCCTTAACACTATCTCCTCCAGAGAAATTAAATATTTATGTGCTTGTGGTCTCCCTTGTTAGCATGTCAACTCCCTATCTGCTTGAGTCACAGCCACATCTGCAGCAGCCTGGATACAGCACCTGACCCAAAGTAAGTGCTCCGTAAATATTTACTCGGGGCGACTGAGTTCCCGCTCTCTCAGGCTATACCATCCTCCACCCCTGAAATACATATTTGCTTTCCTCTCACACTGGCCGGCAGATCCATCTACCACCTAACAAGATGGTTTTCTTTAAATTTTTTGGTAAAGTAATATTTATTGAGGTTACGTTGATTTACATCACAATGTGTTAGGGGTATGTATACCTTTATACTTCTACAAATGCTTGCTATTTCACTCCACCCAACACCAAAGCTTCAGGATCAATTCTGATGCTAGAGCAGCCCCCACTCACCTTAGCATCCCTTGGCTATTATTCAGTTCCTCCAGCCTTCCTTCCCTTACGCCAACATCTCCCTTACCGTCCCCTCCTGATCCAAAACCTTCTATCCTATGAAAGTCTAGATAGGTCATTTTTCAGTTTGCTGATGAGATAGATGAATAAATACAGCAACACCTAAAGATCTACTTTGCCTCTGACTTTAACCCAAGAATAGACATTCTGTTGACTGCCTCTTAGTAAATTGATCCTACCCTATAGCCAGCTCTAGTCACAAAGGATCTGGGGCTATTAATCAGCTTTAGATGTTTTCCAGGTACTAATGCCAAGCTTTTTCTTCAAATAGCTATACCATGCTCACCTCTCTCTTGTTTTCGGGCAATTCATATTAAACTTTGGTATTTCTTAGGCTGGTTTTTAACAGTTCACATAACTTTTCTATTTGTCTCAAGAGAAATGTCAATCCTTCTTTGGGATGATTTATTCTGAAATTTGAGAAAAGTCTCTAGACACTGTCTGCTGTCACTACCCTCATCTTTGTTCATTAAACATGTTTTATTATTCATGGTTTTCCAATGATTGAATTTAAATTTTTCTAACTTCATCCTTCAAGATATATACTTATTTTCAACTCCTGAGCCATGAATCTCACGTGTTTTTCCCCCTTAGATCATTTATTTGAAAGTTATATCTCCTTAACTTTCTGATACAGAGAAATTCCATTCAATTGTTCCTTGATTTTTGTTTTTATTACCTTAAAATAGAAGTAGTCATTCTCCTCTTAGTGTTGGTGGTTGTGGTGTTTTATCTTGTCTTTAGCCTATTTTTCCCAGTCTTTGGATTATCCAATAAAGAAAAAATATATAAATAATCAAATGATGAACAGTGTAAAGTAAGAATTTTTCCCAGTCCATTTTCACAGAAATTCCTCAAAAGTTTAAATAGTCCTTTGTCTCTTTTATTTTTTTTATCTTTTAATTAATTTTTATTGGGGTGACATTGGTTTACAGCACTATACATATTTTAGGATTAGATTCAAGTCTCTTCAAATTCATGTCGCCACACTAGGTCTATTGCCAAAGTACCAAAATCTTCTAGCATGGTCTAATAGGCCACCTCCACCTTTTGCTCATGCTCTGCCTCCCAAGGGTTTATTTTGTCTGTTTTTTTTTTTTTTTTTTTTTTTGTTTGNAGGGTTTATTTTGTCTTTTTTTTTTTTTTTTTTTTTTTTGCTTTGTTTGTTTACATTCCCACATCTGACTGAAGTTAAAAAAAAAAAAAAGACCATGTTAAAGAAACTCACGTAATCTACCAGCAGGTCTGTACGTGGCCTCCCAGACACCTGTCACTGTCCAATCAATCATGTGCTCCTCCCAGACACCTGTCACTGTCCAATCAATCATGTGCTTTGACAAAGGGATGATTTCTGCAGGTGTTTAACCACCCCCGCCCCCACTCCCTGCCCACCCCTGCACACACAACCTAGACACTGAAGCACCTGAGGTTAAGATCCATCAAACACAAGAATTCTAAGCCTGCCCCCAAAAACAGAACATTCAGGTAAGGACCTTCTCCCAGCTCTGTGGCAGTAAGGCAGGGACAGGAGATGATGGGCACAGCAGCCTGACCTATGTCAACAGTTTCCATATGCTTCTATTTCTATACCCTTCTCTTCAGATTACAGAGAATCGTAAACTATTATCTTGATGGAGGATAAGAGTAGAAAAGTTGGAAAGGAGGCACCACAAGACCAGAAATCTGACTCAGGCAATGCTGGAAGGTGGAGGAGGCAGGGGTAGAAGTGATTAACATAGTCCTTTAACCAGCTATAGAAATGAAAAATCCTTAGGTGCCAACCTCTAGATCATGAAGTGCAGACCCAAGCAGGTGTCAGACTGTTGTAGAAAGTGTCATTGAGGTGCAGACCAGGAGGTGAGGATATGGAGATTGAGGGCCATTGTAGAATCTCTGGTCCTTTTCAAATTCCACATAGCTACTCAAAATTAACAAAAGTCAACAACTCCACAAAGGTCCTTCCAATGAGAAGGCCCTTAGTGCAATTTCTGCACTGGCAAGGGGCGGCAGTCCTTCTGCCCACCGGTAACATGTGACCATGCTGGTACTTCTCTTCACTGACCCTTTGCAAAGAGGCAGCTTCCTCTCAAGGTTGCCTGCCTGGGACCATGCAGGCCTCTTAGCAAAGATGTCCCTTCTGGGGCAGCCCTTTCTGCCCGCTTGTGTCTAGGCAACTGTCTGTCCTTCATTCTTCTCTCCCTTTTATAATAAACCCACCCTTTTGGATATAACTAATGCCTCTGTCTCACGGAGAAATTCACCTGACAAACTCACTAGTGCCGTTGAAAGGGGAGCTCAGGTGAAACTTTTCCCATAGTTAACCCAAGGACCCCACTCTCTGAACCCAACATCTCCAAAATGACTTCAAGGTAATAGGAAATACAGAATAGATGAGGGAACTGCCTATGTGAAGATAGGCAGGATTATCTCCAAAGTGAATTTGGATCCAGGGGCAGTGGGGGCGGCACCCTACAACTGCAGTGATCAGGCCTTCTTCAGATAGCTGACCATTTCCCATAAATAGAAATTTCACTCTTCTCCCTCTCTTGCTCTCTTAAACATACATTCAATATATAATACACAGATACATTTACCAAAACCAAAAAGAGAAAAATGTCAAATTCTGCTACAATTGAAACATCTACTTTAGTGAAATCAATTTTTTTTAAAAAGCCATTTGACATCAAAGTGTAGAGTCTACATCCAAAGTACCAATATAGTATTATGAATGTTAAACAAATCCACAGGTGATTAGGCCAATGCTGGTGGTTCTTCTGGACTACTGTCTTATAAAAAATTCTGCCTTCAAAAAACAAGGGTTGAAATTGGAGCAGGGAAGGAAGAAGGCCCAGGTGAGAAGTAGCCTGGAACCAGAA
Organism: Galemys pyrenaicus; assembly: GCA_019455555.1. NCBI lineage: Eukaryota > Metazoa > Chordata > Mammalia > Eulipotyphla > Talpidae > Galemys > Galemys pyrenaicus. Next base: position 2,282,638 of record JAGFMF010011412.1, read on the forward strand.
ACCTTCCCTGAGTTATGCAACTAAGTATCTGGAAAGACTTGACCAAATCTCCATCTCTCCTGTTACAGTGACTGACCCTGGTGAGCTCTGAAACTTCACTCCACTATATGTGAAGACAAACCAAATAAAAAGTTGTTAGTTATGCCATAACCGGCATTTGGAAGCTGATGACTGAATATAGCTTCTAGCTTCGGGTAGAAACTCATCAACTTCCACATTGTCCCAGTCCATTCAGGCTACTGTAATAAATTACTGTGTAGTCTGGGTGGCTGACAATACTACATACTCTGTGTGTGTGTATAATAGTATATATATCTCACAAACACATACTATTATATATAGACATACATATGCTATACTATATATATGGTGTATGTAAAATACTATATACTATATAGTTTGGGTGGCTTTAAAATGACAGAAATTTATTTCTCATAGAGACTGGGAAGTCCAAGATTGTAGCACGAAAAGATCTGGTCTTTGATGAGAGCTCATTTCCACCTCATGGACACTATCTTTCAGTTGTGTCCTCATAAGGCAGAAGAAGCAGTGATTTGCGTGTGGTCTCTTTTATAAGGCACTGATCCCATTCATGATGGCTCTGCCCTGCTAATGACCTCCCAAAATCCCTACCACTTAACACTATCACTTTGGGGATTAGGTTTCAAAGTATGAATCTTGGGGGGACAAAAAATTCAATACTTGGCAAGCATCTACCAGAATCATCTGGAGGGTTATTAAAGCATAGATGGCTCGGTTTCACGCTTGGAGTTTGTCATTCGTTGGGTCGGGAACAGGGCTCACATAGATGCATTTCTAACCAGGTCTCAGATGTTGCTACTGGCTTACGGGCACATGAACATCTGTTGAGAACTGATCTCTAAGGAAGAGACCTTGATTTCCCTGATGGGATGAAGGACTTAGGCTGCTGGGCTATGGAGGGATGCCAGCCAACCAAGGCAAGAAACTCAAAGAAGACATGGACCAGAGGAAAGAGGTGTAATATGAACAGTCCTGAAATTCTTCTAGAAAGTGAAAACCTAGGACAAGTTGCAGCTTCTTAAATTATAACCTAATGCATATTACTTTATAATTTGTAAAACAGAGAATATGTTATTTTGATTCTATATCTTGCTTAAATATCTTTTTTAAACCATCTTAAAAAACTTAGATTGCAAATAAATCCAGACCCCACCAAAAAAAAAAAAAAAAAAAAAACACATGGATAAANCTTAAATATCTTTTTTAAACCATCTTAAAAAACTTAGATTGCAAATAAATCCAGACCCCACCAAAAAAAAAAAAAAAAAAAAAACACATGGAGAAATAAAAGAAAAATATATAAGTAAATGTGGGGAAAAAAACCCCACAAAACAAAACCCTTAGATTGCAATTTAACACTCCTTCAGAAAGCAGGTAAAAACAAAATTTCCTCAATAAAAAAAGAAACACATTGGTGCACTGGTTCCCAGACAAAAGAAATGGCTTTATCCTTGATGTTGAACATAAATAAGAAGTACATATTGATTCTAGTCATGGCTCAGAAGAGGAAAAGCTTGGAATAAGTCAGTCTTTCACAGAAAAGAGGGAGAATGTCTTTGGCTATAAGAACTTAGTATGGGCAAATTTATAAAGAACAAACAAAAACACTTTGCATTTCATACCACTAGAGTGAAAAATAAGGAAATTATTTGAAAAATTGGAGAAGAAATTATATGAGTTCATCAGAACTCCCTTGCAAAGGCTTTTTGTTGACAAGCTACAAGACCTGTGATTCTGAATCATTTTTCTGCTTTCATGTAAAACACAGGAGCTGCACACCCCTCAAGATAACACCACTCACCACATGGAGATTCTCAAGTGTCTGGGGATGAGGCAGTGGAAGAAGGGTGCTGTGGATGAAATATTTGTTTCCCCCTAAAATCCATGTTGAAGCATAAACCCCAGTGTGATGGTATTTGGATATGGGGCCTTTGGGAGGCAATTAGGTTGAGATGACGTTGAGAGGGCGGGGCCCTCACGAAGGAATTGGTGCCCTTAGTGAGGTGGAGACCATAGCTCTCACTTCCTGGTTCTCTCCTGCCTCTCTGAGTTTTGTTATTTAATCCACCCAGTCTTTGGTATTTTCTTAGTGCAACTGAAGCCAAACAAGACAGAGGGGAATGGATAGACAGCCCACCAGTTTGGGCTCCCAACTTATAACCAAGGTATCATCATCTACAATTTTACTAAATTCAGGCCAAGTACCCAGCAAAGGGAAAAAATCAATTTAATAATTATCACACCAAAAGTCGGTGTAAAATGAATAGTCTTAGTTTGCCAAGCAAACAAAAAATTGAGTTGCAGATCCCCATCCCTAGTTCCTTTAAAAAAAAATACACAACAGGTTTATTTTTATTTGTGCCTATAAGAAGTAGGGTGTAGGGCCTCCCTGGTGGTGCAGTGGGTTAAGCAATGCACTATGAAGCAAACAGCAGCCATTGAAGCAGGAGTTCGATCCCTGCTGCCGGCCAGGGAGGGGACCCACATGGTGCGGCAGACCTCTCCTGCTGTGCCCGTAGCTCCCCTCAGCAGTGTACTTCAGTTGATCTGCCTGTTCTGCTCCCCACTCTCTGTGGTGAATCCTCTCACCACCCCCACACACCTCTGGCCTGTACCCCAGTGCTTGTATGCATAAATAAATAAATCTTTAAAAAAAAAAAAGAAGTAGGGTGTAAATCAGAGGTGCATGGGGTGAGAGGATTCACCAGAGACAGAGTGAGGAGCAGAACAGGCAGATCGACTGAAATACACTGCTGAGGGGAGCAGCGGGAGAGACAGAAGAGGTCTGCTGTGCCATGTGGATCAGTTCCTTGGCCAGGAATCAAACTCATGCCACAGTGACTGGTGATAGCTTGATAGCACTGAAACTTTAACCCCTGAAACCACCATGGGTTCTCAATTCTAATCCAAAAAAAGAGGTGCCCCTACGGCTCAGCAGCAAATCACCCTTACTATTACTTGGAGAGTTTGGATCTGACACGGGTTTTCTTCCAGATCCTGAACCCTTTTTAACTGGGGTTTTGCTCTAGATACAGGGAACCTGCCAGAAAAGTTTCTCTCCCAAAACAGGAGGCCTGCCCTGCACTCCATTCCAACGGACCTTCTCCCACTGACACCAGTCTCATGTATGTTGGCCACCTGCATGAACTTCAAGTGTCACCTATTCATAGGGCCCTCCATCCATTTTCTGGGACACCATGAAAATTCTTAACAACTACTGTTTATTGAGAACCGTGTGCCAGGATCTTTGCTTTAACAGGCATTACCCCCTGATCTTCCACATAAGACTCCATGGCCAGTGTGACTCTTCCCATTTGTGGATGAAGAAGGAGAGACTTAGAGTTAAATAAGTTAAATAAACTAGGTACGAACAGCTAGTTCATAAGGACTTGCTAATTTCATCAGTCTGTCTGGCTTTAAAGTCAGTGGTCTTTCCCAAAGTGGGATTTCAACCCCATCTCTACCCACCCCCTTTCTCCATCCTCACTGTTGACTCTTCCTTGGCTACTCTCATATCCCCTTAGCCTTGTGCAAACCAAGCTGTCAGAGTCTCCAGCAATGTAGATGTTAGGTCAGCATCCTAGCCGGGCCCCCTCAGTCCCACCTCCCTGGTCTCTGCCCCATCCATAAATGAATTAATTAGGCACATCATGTCTGCCACACCATCAGTGTCCACACTGAAGCATAAAGTCATCAGAGAAAAAGAATAAGTCTTACCTCTATTATAGGTGTTTGGGAAAAAGAATGAAGAGGAAGGGAAAAAGAGAAAATGAGGGAGGGAGAAAAGAAAGGAAGGAAGGGAAAGAAAGAATTAAGAAAAAAGCAGAGCAGAAGGGAGAGAAGAAAGATGTAGAGCCCAGTAAAACCACATGAGTCAAATAAGGACACGGTGAGGCTGCTTAGTCAGGACAGGCAGGAAAACCTGAAACTGAGCAAGATCCTGGATCTTCTGAGTTAAGCCAAAGCAAACTATTCGTAGCTTAAGAATGTGCATGATATCCAACTTACAAATCATAAAAGCAATGTTTGATTTTTCATGGGCACTGCATCAAGAAGAAACACTGCCAGAAGGGACGTTTGGGGGGGACAATTGGGGTAATTGAAATATGGGCATGAAAGAAGAGCAGATGGATGGTAGATATTTTTGAGTGATATGACTGTCATCCAGAACTTCACAGATACCTGCTAAACTATTTAACGTTAGGCCTCAACTGACTTTCAAAACACACACACACAGAAAAACAGATAGATGAGCTAAAACAGTAAAGTATTAATAACTGGTGAATTTAGTTGAAGGATCTAAGTCTTCATTATACTATTTCTAAAACTTTTCTCAGTCTTAAAATTTTCAAAATTAAACCGGTTAGGGAAAAAATTGCTTATGATAAATATTTGCTAGGAAGCAAATATTTTCTTAAGCCTCAGGACATTTGCACTTACCCAATAAATTCCTCCTACTTAGCTTGATGGCTTTATTATGTGGCCAGGCAGCTTTGGTTTTAGGCCTCCTGCCTGGGATACCATCTGTCACTGATGAGCAGGACAAGTTACTTAACCTCTTCACACCTCAGTTTCCTCACAGGCAAAATGGACTCAAAATAGTAGCTGACTCAAGGGGTTCATTGTAAGAGTTAAAGGGATAATTCTTAAAAGTGGTAGAGCTACAGCTGTGGTTGTCACTGATGAAAAACGACAAAATAACACGACCTCTCTCTCAGTTGCCCAAATGGAATACCAAAGGATGAGCTGTTTTGTTTTATACCTTTTTCTTTCTTCCTGTTGCATTAAACACAAAGAAGTATTGTCAGAGGGCATGTGCCAAAACACAGAAAGGAACCCATGCACACATCAAGTCTTTAACAGGGGACAAGGGACCACTTCCCTGCCCATGTCTCTTATAAACTCTCCTATATTAGACTGACAGTCAAGCACTTACATCAAAGAAACAGCAACTGTAAGAAGAAAAACAGGTCTTTTTCTGTGAGCAGGATATCTCATGTAGTGGGGAGCCCCAGGTCAAAGCAGAGTCATTCTTTTGGCAGAAACATTTGAGGCCAAGGACCTGGAGAGCTGACTTCTCCCTGCCCCCCAACACTCCCCGCCCCCAAGAAACTGCCTTGATGGCTGGGAGTGGGCCCCAGACAGAGCACATTCCATGGGGCTGGAGTGTGGGCGTGGGGCCAAGAGCCTTTAAACACGACTTTGTACCGTCCAGCAAGAAAGAATGTCTGGAACCAACAGCATGTGCCTTGTTTTCAGAACAGATTCTCCTTCAGCCATCTCCCCGCTTACAGAAGCATGTTTTGCCTGCATGTCCACCTCGACACCCCGCCTCTAACTGTGCCTTCGTGTGAGGTGCCTCAGAATATCTGTCTTTCTTAGAAAGCCTCTAGTATGGCCTGCTTCCAACATCCATCAGTGGGAAGTTAGTCCCTGAATTAAGTTAGCAGGACTCCTGAGAGACACACGCATCTGGAAGAGAATAATCAAGGCTACACAGAGCCTAAAGAGGTCCACTTATTCCCAGAATTTGAGTTACACATGTTTGAGAAGTTTCGGAAGACATCCAGATTGCTTCACAGCACACTCCAGATCTTGCCCGAGTTCTCTGCGGCTGTGAAATGAGCTGGGGACATGCAGGACAGTGGCCTAATCATGTGATCAGGCTCTCTTCCAGGGCTTTCCTTCCCCTTTACAAACCATCTCTTCCTGGCCTTCTGGCCCTTACCACAGGCTGTTTTAATACAAGCTGTATAGAAAAAGGAGGCAAAGTAAACCTGTACACATCCTGGTCCCGGCCCCTTGCTGATCTGGAGAGAGAGAGAGAGAGAGAGAGAGAGAGTGTGTGTGTATGTGTGTGTGTGCGCGCACGCATAAGAAGGGGGAATAGTGAATAGTGCTTGGAAGAAAATTAAAAAGGAGAGAGAAAGAAAACAACAGTGAAAAAAGAAAAATATTTTTTTTTTTTGGAAATTAAAGTAAAGTTTATTTAAGAACAAAAGGAAGGAAAGAGTAAGACTCCCAGGTATATGGTACCTGGGAAGGGCAGAGCTCAATAAAAAAAAAATCTTTTGCCATGTTCTTCTCAACTTAATTATGAACTTCTCTGGATAGTCACAAAAAAACTCAGAACGTCTATATTGCTTTTACTTCTAAAATTATTAATTAGAAAGTAAATCAACCTATTTTAAAAAAGGAAATAGCCTAAAATTCTAACAATTAGGTAGTACTTCAATACAACACATATACAAAATCCATAGGCCTTGAAAAGTGATCAATATGTGTTAAAATAAGAAAAAAAGCCACCATAGGTCATAAAAAGGTATGATACAAATTATGTGAAAACTCTCTATACCAGAAATACTCATAGAAAACTTTCTGAATGTTGATGAGAAAGAAATTAACAGCAGTTTGGGGTTTTTTCATTTGTTTTTGTTTTAAAAAGTAATCTTGCATTGTGCCTCCCTGGTGGCCCACTCCACCAGGGTTTTATTTTTTTCTTCTTCTTTTTTTTTTTAAAAGATTTATTTTTTTATACACACAAGAGCTGGGGTGTAGGCCAGAGGTGCGGGGAATTAACAGGATTCACCAGCAACAGAGTGAGGAGCAAAACAGGCACATCTAAATGACATACTCTGCTGAGGAGAGCAGCAGGCAAGATAGGAGAGGTCTGCTACGCCATGTGGGTCACCTCCCTAGCCAGGGATTGAACTCAATGCTGCAGTGGCTGTCCATAGCTTCATAGTGCTAAGACCTTACCTGTTGCACAACAGGGAGGCCCTAAGGAATAATGAGTTTTAAGAAATATCCTTTGTGCTTTCCAGTTTCTATCATCATGTAATATTATTTTTGTGATAAAGAACAATACATTTTTCTCAATAAGAAAAAGGAAAACAATGAAACAAGAATTTTGAATTCCATAGCCACCTCAAGGACCTGTACACTAAGGTATCTGTAATATTCATCAATAAGTACATTGTGGGTCAATGAACACAGCATTTTCATGGCAGCATGTTGTTGTACGTATACCCCAGTAGCAGCACTTGAGTTGGGGAATGTCCCCAAATGTATCTACCACAGGCTAAAGACTCCAGGGTCTCTACAAAAATATTTACACATGAGAAAATGCACATGTACACACGTACTCACAGATCACACCAGAAAACTGAATAGGACAATATGAAGGATTAAATACTTTGAAATCCTTCAACTCGTGATGGACTAGACAAATGTTGCCCTTTGTCTACCTTGTGTAGATGTCTTGGGTCTTTGGGAGCTCTGAAACCATCATCTCACAGTGGGTGTGCGCTTGAAGTTTGACCAACAGGTTTAGTGTTGCAGTGAAGAATGCACAGAAGAATTTCTTAGACAGTGACCCACATGCACCCAGTCTCTCTGATGATAATGTAGACCTACATGGCCCTTGGGGCTTAGCAGAAACTACAGCTTAGTGTTCTCTGATCCACAGACTGAGGAAGTCAGCAGCAAAAGGTCACAGGAGATGCCATAGTCAAGAAAAATAGTAGCACAGGTCTCATCTGGCACACTAGGGTGTAGAAATCACTAAACCTAGCACTAGTGGGGAGAAGCAGTGAATGGGGCGGGGGCAGGGGGGGTTCCTGATTCCATGAGAAGAGCAATAGGGGTGACACAGACAGAGTCTCTTTCAAATCCAATTTTCCAAATACAATAGAGATCCATTTTCACTGTTTAATCAATTATCCACACAGCACTTCTAAATGATGACTCTTCCATCCATATTCTCCAATAGCTAATTAACCAAGTTTTCATAAGACTCAAAGAACCGATGGCAGGAATATATTTTGAAAATTTAAAATGAGGTTCTTATGGCTGGAGCACTAATTGCCAGAAAGAGTTATATAAAGGTCAGCAATATAAAGCCACTGAGAAGTTCGGGTTTTTAAATTTTTTTTTTTTCTTTGAGAAGTTTAAAGAACAGTGACCAAAACATTTTATGAGTTGGCACTGTACATTCTGAGGAGCATACAGAGATTGTTCACTGTCAGCTCTGCTGGAGCAAAGCTGGAACCAGATGGGTATGAGAAATGATGGAAAAAGAAACTGATCGGAGGCAGAAATTTCTGTATTTAAAAATTTAAAAAGAAATAATGCCAAGCATATGCCTTTTCTAAAAACCAATCTACTTGTGTTTAGGGGAAAAAAAATGTATGTGCATGAAAGGACTTGTCCTACCTACTTCACTAAACAAATATTTCTGGATTCTGGGGTACACTGGTGATTAAAAGCAAACTGCTCCTCCAATGAAACGTATGCTAGTGAGAGAGATGTGTCTATCAATTAAAATAATGAACATAGAATATAAAATGCTATAATCACTCTGTAATAAAGGAATCCAAATCTCTAAGAGTCAGGAGTTTTCTCAGGCTGGAGTTCAATCTAAAGGATAAGCAACAGTTAACTGGGCAAAGGGAAGAGGAAAGGAAGAGTGTTTCAGATAGTGGGGATGACATGTGCAAAGAACCGATGGCAGGAATATATTTTGGAAATTTAAAATGAGGTTCTTATGGCTGGAGCACTAATTGCCAGAGTTATATAGAGGTCAGCAATATAAAGCCACTGAGAAGTTCATTTTTTTTTAAATTTTTTTTTCCTTTGAGAAGTTTAAAGAACAGTGACCTAATCGGATTTGCACTTTGAAAATGCAAATTAAGGATGATAAGAAGGGAGGAGAGGACAACATATATCAAAGGAGAGTTGTTAATATAGTTACTGCAGTAATCCAGGTAAAAGAAGAGGATAACTTTGTGTATGAGGCCGCCTATGAGATGAAAAAGTGGACAGAAGCAAGATAACTGGGGGGAAAGGTCCACAGGAGACTGAGTGACAGGCTGGAAGAGGGTTTGGGGAAAGGCTAGCCCTTCTGTGCCTGGCCTAACCGTTCCTGGCCTACTGGAGGAGGCATGCCACAACGTTGCTGCAGGCTTGGGGAGGAGCCCAGGGAAAGAAGCACTATAATTTCTTTAACATATTTCACTGAAGAACCTTTAAGAGAGCCCAATGGAGACAAGCTGGCAACTGGATAATCAGGCCTTGTGAGAGACACAGGTTAAAGATATAAATTACAGGCCCATGATAATATAGATGGTAATTGAAGAAACAGACATTGCCCAAAGAAAGGCTGCAGAGTGAGAGGAGGTGGTATCTGAGCGTGGCGCCTCAAGAATACTCAGACCCTATGAGCAGGCAGCGTGACTCAATGGAGATCCTGTATCTCAAAGGATTTTATAAATTGTAATGCACTACAAAAATTAGTTATTATACATGCTAAAACTCAGAGACTAACATTTCGCTTTATTTGATAGGTGTAGTAGTGGGATGCAGTTACCAATCAAGCTTAACAAGGCCTCCAGTTGTATACAGGACTGGCCAGGAGTTCGATCCTATCAAACCTCCTAACAGTGCAGAACAGACTCAGCCCAAGAGGCTCTGAGAAGGGGTTAGAATTACTCATAATCAGCAGGGTGTTTCTTTTCCAGAACCCACAAATGGCCTCTGCAGTTAGCAGCTCCCAGGGGCCTGGCTGACACACTGTAACCTCACATCTGTGGGGCTCCTGCCCCTTCCTCCTCCCTTAAAGGGCCTTTGTAGTTGGCTCCCCACCCCCCAGGCAGGACAGAGGGGCCTTTGCTTCTGGACTCCTTAAAAGTAGGGAGAGGCTGCAGAGCAGGGAAGTTAGAGAGACTTTATTCTGCACACTTCACAGGCAGCCAGGACCCAGGACTCAGAAGTAAAACACAAGCCCCTTCTTGAGGCTCTCTACAACTCTGGGGGCCTCACTGCCCCACTTTAAAATAGCAGGGAAGAGAGGCAATGAAGCCTTGCCTGGGACAGTTTCCATTTTTCTTTTAGGAAAACTGTTTAAACTACCCTCACTTGCTGAAATTAACTATGATTTCACTCTCAGAACAGTGACCTTAGAATCATCCCTACCAGCTGCACAAGCTAAATGCAATTCAGCTGAGGCCACTGAGAAGGACACAGTGGGAGGCTGGACCAGGGGACCCTCAATGGCTTCTCCAGCTCCAAGACTCTGCTCTCATATGTAAGAACCAGATGTTGCTATAACACAGCCAGCAGCTATTTTCTTTTCTTTTTTTTTTTAGAGATTCATTTATTTATGCGTACAAGAGCTGGGGTACAGGCCAGAGTTGCGGGAGGTGAGAGGATTCACCAGAGACAGAGTCGGGAACAGAACAGGCAGATGGACTGAAACACACTGCTGAGGGGAGCAGCAGGTGAAGTAGGAGAGGTCTGCTACGCCATGTGGGTCCCCTCCCTGGCTGGAGGCAGGGATTGAACTTGTGCTGCAGTGGCTGAGCTTTGCTCCATAGTGCGTTGCTTAACCCACTGCGCCACCAGGGAGGCCCCAGCAGCTATTTTCTTTTGCTAATATGTGACTCAGTGGCACTCAGAATTCCAAATAATTAAGTGTGGATATTTTAGCAGCCAGGAGTTTGCTATTTCCTTTCTGGGACCTTCTTGGGGTCTCTGTCCCACATACAACAGCCACACCACCATCAAGTCTGGGCTGAAATCTGCTGACCTCACTCTTCCCACATAACAGAGGCCGTTCTCTCCATCAAGACCTGGTCACATTTGCCCTAAATGAGAACTGTTGGGTTTTATTGCCAACACTCTAACATTCTAATTCGAAAAATGTAAATCAGAGAAAAGTTGAAGGTGTCTCATAATGTATACTAGATGTCTGGATGGTACCTTTAACCAGTAACTGCTCTTTCATCATCACAGAACTGCCCACCACTCTTTTAACCCATCACACCATTGTATTTTAATATGCATTACAAAGGAAATTGTATACTTGTGAGAAATACAAATCTGATCTGAGGACTATTTAAAAATTCTTGTACTCCATCTCCAGAAATTTTGATTTGATTAATTCTGAGTGATACTCAGATACCACCAGATATTTTTAAATTTCCCCCCAGGTAATTCAATGCTACAGGCACAGGAATAGGGAAGAATGCAGCAGCTTGCCATGAGCTCTGACTAGTAGGATGGAGAGCCCAGAGGTGAGGTAAAGATGTCATAAGCTATGCAGCCTGCAGTGCTCAGTCTGTGGTATAGACACACATTACTCACCAACACACAAACTGACCACAAACACAAAGGCAAAGGATGGATACAAGGTGGGATTGGAAAGGCTTGCCTGAATTCTCTTAGAATGAGAAAGCAACAAGGAAAATTCAAACTTTAAGACACTCCCTGAACTTGCTTCATGCTCTGCTCCAGTGCCAGCTGCCTCCCTCCACCCTCGAAGGTTACTCTCCCTCCTCACATAACCTCCCATCCTCAGCAGAAGGCTGTATGGAAATAGAGCTGCAGGTCTTCTCAACATGTAGCAAAGGGAGAAGAAAGGCTCAGCAATGAACCCGACCTATGTTTTTTAATCGAGGATCCTGAAGCAAATTGCTTTAAGGGCAGCAACTGCTGAAGTAACAGCATCTCCATTTCCGTGGGGCACACAACATGACAATTTTACAATTGTGGGAGAGATATACCTATAGGCATTCAGGAAAAAAAAAAAAAAAAAAAGAAATGACAAATAGTAACTATGGAAAAACCGAGTGAGCATCTTATCAAATAATCAGTAGCAATAGTATCAAGGCTCTATATTAATTTCATGTTGAAGAGAATGGATGGGTGGATGGATAGGTGGATGGATGAAGATGACTATAAAATAGATCATATGTAGTAACAAAAAAGTTGTTTTAAGAAATGTAATCACAGGGGCCTCCCTGGTGGCGCAGTGGTTTAAGCAACGCACTGTGAAACAAACCGCAGCCACTGCAGCACAAGTTCAATCCCTGCTGCCGGCCAGGAGGGGACCCACATGGTGCGGCAGACCTCTCCTGCTGTGCCCACTGCTCCCCTCAGCAGTGTGCTTCCCATGATCTGCCTGTTCTGCTCCCTGCTCTCTGTGGTGAAGCCTCTCACCCCACCCCCACACCTCTGGCCTGTACCCCAGTGCTTGTGTGCATAAATAAATAAATTAAAAAAAAAAAAAAGAAATGTAATCACAGGAGAAATACAGGGGAACCAAATAAAGGACCAAGGGGGAAAAACAACAATAAAAAACACAACAAAACCAAACAACAATAAAGAGACAACTATAAATCAGAGACATTCTACAGGTGAGGGGGAGGGAAAGAGACCAAAGCAAGGGTAGAAAGAACACAGGGACTATGGTCATGGTGATTGGGTGAATTGGTGGTGAAAAGAAAGCAAACATTGAAAAATAAATAAATAAGAAATTTAGCAGATATCATACCATCACAGACATCAGGCCATGGCCTGAGTTCGAATGCAGACTAGGGAATAGGGAACTGACCCATATATGGTATAGCAGACCTCTCCTGTCTCGCCCACTGCGCCCCACTCTGTCTCTGGTGAACCCTATTACACCCCACACCAATAGCCTACATACCAATTCTTGTATGCATAAATAAAATAAAAATAAACTTTTAAAAAAAATGTAGCAGGGCCTCCCTGCTGGTGCAAGGGGTTAACCAAAGCACTGTGAAGCTCTAAGCAGTCACTGCAGCATGAGTTCTATCCCCAGCCAGAGAAGTGACTCACAGGGCCCTCAGATCTCTCCTGTCTCTCCTGCTGCTCCCCTCAGCTGTGTATTTCAGTCGGTCTGCCTGTTCTGTTCCCCACTCTGTCTCTGATGAATCCTCTCACCCCCTACACCTCTGGCTTATACCAGTTCTTGTATGCATAAATAATCTTTTTTAAAAAAAATGTAGCAGAAGCTAGCACTACCTCTTAATTTAAATTTAGCAATGGTCTCCATGGTGGCACAGTTGGTTTTAAGCAACGCATTATGAAGCAAACTGCAGCCACTGCAGCATGAGTTCGATCCCAACCACATGGCCCAGCAGACCTCTCCTGCTGTGCCCACTGCTCCCCTCAGCAGTGTGTTTCAGTCAGTCTGCCTGTTCTGCTCCCCACTCTGTCTCTGGTGGATCCTCTCACCACCCACCTCTGGCCTGTACCCCAGCTCTTGTATGCATAAATAAATAAATCTTTAAAAAAAATAAAATAAATTTAGCAATACTTTAAAATTCTGGAGCACATTTAACCTTTTTGAAAGTGATTCCACATAAAAATCTTATTTAACCATCATAATTCCTCTGTGAAATCAATAGGTATTATCATTCCACTTTACAAATGAAGCAACAAGGCCAACATAATGAAAATTAAATCAGAAACTACTGTGTTCAATGAACCCAAAATGTCTTGGACCTGCCTTCTGGCCACATGTTTGTCATCTGAAAGCGCTTGGCGAAAAAATTGAAATCAAAGTCAGAGAGACAAGATCACTCTCAAAATATACTTCACAACAGAAAAGATAAACTTGAAAAGCAATCAGGACAAAGCAAATAATGGCCTGATGCTATTTCTGACCAAATCCAGAAGCATTTCAGATGGTACAGAAACTGCTCTTTTTATGAACAGAAGAGAAACCGCAACCCACAAGAGCCAGGCCCGGTCTGGCTGTCTCTGCACAGTGCAGGTGCTTGGAGCATTTGTTACAGTTCTGTGAATTCTGGGGAAATCCACCATTTACCTTTGAATGATTTGTCAGCTACCTACTGACATTTCACTTCGGTTTTTCTTTCAAATGTACCAGCAGGGCACTGGAAAGCAGGAGGTGGGGCACCTCTTAAAAAAGATATTTACACAAAAATCTGCATTTCTGGCGGCTTTTAAAGCCAGACCACCTGCAAACACTGGGTCCTCATCCCTATCTGGCAACAATCCCTTGAGCTGAGTGGCTACTCTGAAGGTCCGATATTGCCTTGTCTCCCCAGGCCCTTGCATCCCTACAACCTCCTGATCAGCCTTATTCATTTACCTGCCTGATGCCAGAACTGAACTTAACATGAAGGTAGATGGTCCTCATCTAATATGATGCCGTGCAAAGGTCAGCACATCAGATCATTGCTTTCAAATACACCTAACCCTTGAACAGTGCGGGGCAGGGTAGGGGGGGTTAGATGTCTACCCCTTGTATTCAAAAATTATCTATAATGTTTGCCTCCCCTAAAACTTAACTATTAATAGCTTGCTTTTGACTGAAAGACTTATTGATCAAAGTATTAGTCAATTAGCACATAAATTTTGCAAATTGTGTATGCTATATATACCTCATTCTTACAATAAATTAAATTAGAGAAAAGAAAATCATTAAGGAAAACTACACTTACAATACAGGACTATATTTATGGATAGTGTAAGTTTACATCAGCTGTTTGTTTATAAGAAGATCTGTGGTCAAGAGACCCAAGCAGTTCAAGCCCAGATTATAGGGTCAACTGTAATTGGGAAGCAGGAGAGAATGGGAGTTGGTTATTGAATCTCTGCACCCAATTTCAAGGGATGTTGCAAGGGAGGAAGCTCACACCACAGGTGAAGCATCAACACACAGCCTGCTGGGTGCTCTACCCTGAGGCAATGTCAGGTTCCATAGGGTAAGGGCCTTTCCCAAGACAGCCCTTCATCGCAGGCCCAGGTACAAGCCTCGACTAAAGCAACCTGCACTTCTGACCCCATAAGCAATATCCTAGGGGTCCCCACAACCCCTCTTCAGTTATCATGTGACCATTAAAAATCCAGACAATTTGTGCTTCTACCCACCAATCAGAGGTTCCCACAAGCCACTCCTCGGGCCCAACTAGTTTGCAGAACAGCACACAGAACTCAGGAAACCCATTTACTCATTAGATCGAGTCATTATAAAAGATATGAAAGGATCTGAGTCAACAGCCAGATGGAAAGGAACAAAGGGGAGATCTCAGAACAAAGTGACAGAGTGGTCCCCTTTTCCCTGGGACCACCCTGTTACAGAAGTTTCTGTCCTTCTGGAGCTTGGGGCCCCTCAAGGCAGTATGTGGAAGTTCTCTGGTCCCCAACCTGGCAGCTCTCCAAGCTCTCATTGCTTTGGGGCTTTTTAAACGAGGCTTCATGACTTAGGTACCTTTATAAAGCATCCATCACTGGCAATTGAACTCCACCTCTATGGACCTCTTCCCCTTCCCAGGAAATCAGGGTCTATTCATATTGGTTTTCCAGCCCCAAACCTCCGTGTTTTCCAAAAGTTAATTTCATTAACACAGACCCATTAGGAATAACAACACATCCATTTAAACTTTCACTGCCCTGAAGCTTTCTCAGGAACTGAGGCCAGGAGAGCAAATACTGTAACAAAAGATGCCCCCAGATTCTAATGACTCTGAAATTCCAAGATCTGGGAACTATGAGACTGAGGGTAGATAAAACCCAAATAAATGAGGAACAGACTGGAGTCACCAGAATGATCAAATACATACATACATATACACATACACACATATATACACACATATAAGATATATAATATATAATGTATACTATAATGTATATTATATGTGACATTATAATATATAATTATATATATATATATATTTTTCCCTTACAAATCACAACATGGCAGTGGGACCCTTGTCAGACAGTTACACGGGGAACGTGAGATCTGAATGTCCTGACTGAATGAGGACGTTATCATGACTGAATGATGAGGAATGCAAGGAAATGAGGCCCATTCAAGTTAGGGCAGGGGAGAAGCATCAGGGCAGGGGCCTGTGTCCCCACAGGTTTGTCTTCTTCCAAGCCCCATCCCTTACAGCACTGGACAGAGTGCCGCTCCAGAAACAGTCCTTGCTGAACATCACCTGTAATATGTTGTGGGAAACTGAGGAAGGAAAATGCCACGGAACAAAAACACGGTCCTCAAATAGTGCCAATTTGTCCAATGTCCTTTATTACACAAATCAGGGGCCTCCCTGGTGGCACAGGAGCTAAAGTCTCAGTGCTATGAAGCGATTGTCAGCCACTGCGGCCTGAGTTCAATCCCTGGCCAGGAGCTGACCCACATACGGCGCAGCAGACCTCTCCTGTCTTGCCCGCTGCTTCCCTCAGCAATGTATTTCAGTAAATCCGCCTGTTCTGATGCCCACTCTGGTGAATTCTCTCACCCCATGCACTTCTGGCCTACCCCCCAGTTCTTTCATGCATAAACAAATAAATTTTTTTAAAAAATCACTACTCAGATCCAAGCATCCTGGGTGCTGAAACATGCTGGGATGATAGACAGATATAGAAGGGATTAGTCAGGAATGGGAGGGAGCGGGGAGCCCAGTTCAGAGGCAGCACTGACCCCCAGGAAGAGGGTCATGTCAGTTTCTTGGGCACCATTTGCTTGGCCCATATCAGTTGTCAGTGTGATATGGCTGGGGGCTGTTGATCTTCATATTATCATCCAGAAAGTCTGGAGCAGAGCCTGACATGTATGTCTGCAATGAACTCCCAGGTGCTACTCAATCCCAACCAGCAGATCTCAGTCTTGGCTACATGTTAGAATCTCAGGGAAGCTGCTAAGGACCCAGATGTCACCTCAGAGTCAATGAGATCAGAATCCCACAGGTTGGAACCTAAGCAGCCATATTTTTTAAGCTCTTGGGTAATTATAACAAGACAAGTCAAACCAAGAACCATTTGTGGCTCTAGGCACTGAGGGTGGTCACAGCAAGAGCCTAGGGGTTTCCAGGGCATCCTCTGACCTAAAGAAACTCAGGGTGAGGTCAGTCACAAAGATGACCAGAGGCCCAGTTAAAAAGGTCAGAGATTGGTGGGATGTACCACCCAAGGCCTGGACAAACACAACTAGAGAAAGGGGCAGGAGTTACTGGTGTCCAGGGTTAACTCCCAGCCTTGCAGACACCTGGGAAGAGCAAACCTTGATCCAGATTTCCCTAAGCTCCACAGAGCAAGAGCCAGAGATCCTCAGGATTTCAAATGAAGGAAGAGAAAAAAAACAAACAAGAAAGGCAAAATGGAGAAGTGACCACCCACTATTCAACAAAACTCCATGATCTTGGAGAGTAACCAGCCTCATTCTGACTACTCCCAGTTACTCTTCAACAGCCCAGGTGCTCCAAGCATTTGAAAAGTCAATTCTACAAAGTTATCCCCTGAAAGACCCTTAACAATTAGTGCAACAACCTTCAGAATGCCGTCATCATTTGGGAAAAAGATGTCCTTGCAGTGAGGCGGGAGACTCTAAGAACAAATTCTAAACCCTGAGTTCAAGTTCTCACGCCGTCAGAGCTGAGACAAGTTTTAGAAACAGGCAGACTGAGTGCACAGCCAGGGAAGAAAACAAAGGCTGCTGCAGGGAGAGAAAGAAGAGCAGGGCCTCCCTGGTGGCACAGGGGTTCAAGTCTCAGCACTATGAAACTACGGGCAGTCACTGCAGCATGAGTTCAATCCCAGCCAAGGAGCTGACCCACATGGCACAGCAGACCTCTCCTATGTCGCCTGCTGTTCCCCTCAGCAGTGTGTTTCAGTCCATCTGCCTGTTCTGTTCCCCACTCTGTCTCTGTTGAATCTTCTTACCCTCCACACCTCTGGCCCACACCCCAGCTCTTGTATGCATAAATAAAATAAATCTTTAAATATAAAACTAATAATAATAGAAAGGAGAAAAACCAAGGACACAAGAAGGTAGAAAGGAATGACTGGGGGGAAATGGGGTGGGGGAGGGACTACACCTATGTGGTGTGAGGCAGGCTGAAGCAAGGCCCAAATTCTAGGAGACCTGTGACTTTAAAATTGATTTACCATATTTCAAGAATGATTTAAATGGTATAAAGGAATATTACACATGGTCAAACACAATTCTAAGTGAATGTAGAGAAGTGTTTGTGATGTGGGAAGACTAGGAAGTATAGAAGGAGAAAAAGGGCAAGCTATTGGTTAGCACTGGGGGGAATGGAGGAGTGTATGGGCCAGAGCCCTCCATGTGGTCAGGAAAGACAGCTTCAGCTTTGGTCTACTTTGAGTTAGTATCTGAAAAAACTATGAAATGTATTTAATAAACCAGTCCTTTTTTCATGCCTTCTTCCAGGAAAGGGAAGACAAAGAGCTAGGTTAGGGCATAAACAGTACAGTTTCCAGGTGAAGGGATCCCTTCAGTTCATGGGTGGTAAGCTCACCTGTTAGGATCAGGGTCAGCACTCAGTAGCAACAGACAGCAGGATTTTCTGGAATATTCTCAAGGGCTCTAGTTCCTGCACACAGGATATGCATAGAAGTACTTTGTGTGTGTGTGAACGCACATGTCACTCTCAGTCTCCACTTCAGAGGAAGATCTCCATGATAGTGACTCTTAACATCTGGGGGGTGGAGGGTGCGTGAATATCTTTTCAAAATGTAATGAAAAAGGGACTTAGGTAATCCTCCCAGTAATGCTGGGAAAGCATTTCAGGAGGTTCCCGGACCTACTTGAGTCCAGGGACCCAACTGAGGAGCCACCCCTGTACAGTCTTCCAAGTGCCAGACAGAATTGTGTCACCCCAGAATTCATGTTAACACGCTAACTCTCAAGCCATGGTATTTGGAGATATATCCTTCAGGAGCTAACTAGGGTTAAATGAGGCCACAATGAGCAAGTGAATATCCACCAGCCAGGAACAGAATCCCCGCCAGAATTTTCTGTGACTCCCAAACCTCCAGACTGAGAGAAATAAATGGCTATTGTTGGAGCCAGCCAGTCTCGTCTATTTTGTTACAGCAGCCTGAACTGACTAGTACACCCCATACTCTTAGAGCTAAGTACAGTCCACGTGGCCCCTTGAGGGGTCAGCCATCTTGTGTTCGCTCCTCTACCACCTGGTGTTGAGGCAAGGTCGGAGAATGCCAAGCACTCAAGCCCACCACTCACAGACACTGGTTGGGCCCCCAAAGAAGAAATCTCAAGTGGAAAAAGCAATGTTAGGGCTGCCAGATATCACTAGAGATGTGGGAAGAAGAAGACTGACATGGAGAATTCAAAGGGAACCCCAGGACACAGAGCTAGTGGTCTTTGAGACATAGTCCGAGAAATCTGGCTGACTTACCTCTGCACACAGCAAAGGGTCCACAAACTCTGTTGACCATCATGCTCCTCTAACAAAAATACAGGGTTGCAGACCAGCATTGGGGGTCCAACCAGGCAAGCTGCTGGTTGTACTCTCAACCCAGTGTTTTCACATCCATTGCTCTCCATCAAATAACAGACCTTTACGAATCCCTCCTCAAGGCCTACTCCTGCCAGGCCCCTTCCGGACCAGTCCCTTCCTCTGCTGGGGGCCTGCTTCGCTGCAGGCCTTCGACTCTGCTTTGTCTCACACTCACATCCTTCCAGAGGCCCTGCTAGGCCTTAGCTCCTGCAGAGCAGGGCTGAGTCTTCTAAGGCTTTTGTGATCATTCCAGGAGGCTAAATTCCAGAGTCTGCACTTGGAAGCGCAGCAACTCTTGTTGGCCGGCTGCTTTTCCTGAGAAAGCATAATCAGACCTTTTCATTCCCAGGCACGCACTGCCCAGACAACGGCGTCACTGCCACTCTCCTTGCCATGAAAGGGACTTCACAGCCGACTCACAGACTCACACTCCAGGCACAGTTTATATACTTCAAGGGATGAGCAGCCAGAAAGCAGGAAATGCAAATGGGGCTTCTGCACACTGAGCAGGAGTAGAAGGAAATCAAGCAGCTCTCTTTTTTGTGACCTGAAGGGGTTGTGCTCAAAATTCCCAACCAGGCCTACTGTCCTGTCAGTTCGGGAAAATATTTTGTATTTTGAAGATGCTGCTGCTGACCATTCAGTATCTACCCTATCCTTTCTCCTCCTCATTATCAGACATGCCAAACTTGTTCAAGTAGCAAGGTGTCACCTCCCTGGCTTCTCTTACAGCACTAGGTTGGCCAGTTAAATCTAAGAGGAACTCTGCTCAGGACCGCAGAGCAAGCCTTGACTCTTTTAATACAGGCACTATCCCTGCATTACCTTCCCACTTTCTTCCTGTCTGGGAGGCATTTGTTATGCAGGAGGTGAAAGAGTCATCTAGTAGTCAGGAGGTAATGCCTAAGAGAACAAAGGTCTACCTGCTAAGATGACAGGATGGGAAGGGGGAGAAGCTTGGGCTTGACTAGCAGTGTTCAACCACTGACACGGGTCCTAGAAAGCCTAGTTCAGGACTTCTTGATTCGTACATTATATAGTTGCCTTACTGTATTTTTAAGCCAAATGACAAATAGGTTTGCGATCTAGAAACATTTGGGGCCTCCCTGGTGGCACAGCGGGTTGAGCACCGCACTGTGAAGCATCCGCTGCACAGTAGCACCAGTTCTATCCCAGCCAGGGAGGGGACCCACATGGCGCCACAGACCTCTCCTGTCTCACCTGCTGCTCTCCTCAGCAGTGTATTTCAGTCCATCTGCCTGTTCTGCTCCCCACTCTGTCTCTGGTGAATCCTCTCACCTCCCGTGACTCTGGCCTGTACCCCAGCTCTTATATGCCTAAATAAATAAATCTTAAAAAAAAAAAATCTAGAAACATTTTCTTTGTTTTGGTTTTCGTTATTTTATTTTTTCTATAAACAAATTTGGCTCACTTAGTAGCTTCTCAAAAGGGCAATGAGAAAAAAACCCTACCAAACAGGATATTTTTCTTTTGGTTAGAAAATATCAAAGAGGAAACTTTTTTAAGTAGGAATTCTGCATTTCACGAAAAACCAAAGATGAGTGGCAAACCCATATCCAGAATTGCCAGCTCCCAAGAAGAACTTGTCCAAACTCGTCAGCCCCTCTAGCTAAGGATTTTATCCCTTTGGCATTCAAGCAATGATCATGAGCAATTATTTTTTTGTTTGTTTAAAACTAATTTTTGTTTTGTTTTAAAGTAACTTCCAGGGGATGGAGACTTGGAAACAGTTTTCTAATAGCTCCCACCCACAGCCCTACTGAAATTGCCAAAATCATAATGAGACCTTCTAAAAGGGGACCCATTCTCAATCCAGAAACTCCAGGAAACTTCTATCAGAGAATGCTGGGGGTTCCGATAAGAGAAGAAACTGAGAACCCTACGTTCCAAGAAAGCAGAACTTGGGAAGGCTCTCTCACTGAACTTGACTTACATCAATTACTTGGAGGGGCCTCCTTGGTGGCTTAGGTGTTAAGTCTCAATGCTCTCACTGCCATGGCCTGAGTTCGATCCACCACCAGCTGATCCACATAGCACAGCAGACCTCTCCTGTCTCACTGGTTGCTCCCCTCAGCAGTGTAATTCAATACATCCACTTATTCTGCTCCCCACTCTGTCTCTGTTGACTTCTCTTACCCTCCACACATCCCAGTTCTTCTACAAAACAAATAAATATTAAAAAGGAAAATTAGGGGCCTCCCTGATGACGCAATGGGTTAAGCAACACACTGTGAAGCAGACCATAGCCACTGTAGCACAAGTTCGATCCCAGCCTCTGGCTAGGGAGGTGACCCACATGGCCTGGCAGACCTCTCCTGCCTTGCCCGTTGCTCCCCTCAGCAGTGTGTTTCAGTTGATCTGCCCATTCTGTTCCCACTCTGTCTCTGTGAATCCTCTCACCCCCCACATCTCTGGCCTGTACCCCAGTTCTTGTATGCATAAATAAAACCTTTAAAAATAAATAAATAAAAAGGAAAATTACTTGGAAAGGCTGCACAACCCAAGCCATGGGTCAGAAGGAGATCTTGCAGTTTAAATGCGCCTCTTCTGCAGTTTATCAACAGCGCTCAGAATTGCTCTTCTGGGAAAGCACAAGGGACAGGCAGGGCCATGGAAGAGAAGAGCCCTTCACACTTCCCCCAGAAGCGGCTTGAAGCACACAAGCATCCTTCTCTGTTCTTGCAGTCCTTCTCCACTCTCCTCAGTGTTAATGGATTGCTGAGATTCCATAGAAATACTATTTATATTAGAACAATGTAAATATCCTCAGCTTCCAATTGGTTGTTTGGGGGATGGCAGGGACAGGAAAGGAAATGGTTCCTTTTCTTCCTCTGTGTCAATTGAAGTACATTAACACCTGCCACCAACCCAGCCCCCTCAAAACCAAAGAATTTCAGTTCTGTAGACACAGGTGCCTGAAAAATCGAAGTGTGAACTGAGTCATGCAAATCAACAGTGGGCCTTGAGCCTAAAAAGATTTGGCTGAGAACTAAACGAACTTTTAGGAAATGTTTTCATCTCCCCTAAATGTCTTCACATAATGAAGCCACCTTAGGACAAAGGTGGTTCACAGGTACAGACTTCCAGCATAAAAGAAATAAGTTCTGAGGATAGAATGTCTAGTATGGTAACTTTAGCTCACCAAACAATATGGTACACTTGAAAGCTGCTAAAAAAGTAGATCTTCAAAGTTCTTATCATGAGGGGAGAAAAGCTGTATGCATGTGGGTGATGAATTACTTACTGTAGTGATCACATCCCAATATACGCACATATCAAATCACCATGCTGTTCGCCCTCAACTTATAAAATGTCACATACAATCACAATGTCATATGCAGTCATATCTCAATAAAGCTGGAAGAACTAGGTCACCTTAGAGAGGCTTTGTTCTACTTGCTAATTTCCCCCTTAAGTTTAGAATTCAGCATCATAGAGTTTAGAATTCAGATTTTCTTCCTAGGTCCTCCTGGACTTATCAGAATAGGAAAGTGGAGGGCATAACCAGTGACTCCTAGGTAGTGACCGTATACCAGGCAGAAGAGTGATACTTTACATTGTGACACCTGTCCTCTACCATGACCTTGGCACCCAAATAAGGGGTTCCAGGACCAGATGATAAGCCCAGAGTCACTCATTCAGCACTTAACTTTACTGTATACCTGTGCACTTGGTACTGTTCTAGCACCTTCCCAAGGAATGTGCCCATGGCAGGCCTCATGCAGAGGAGCATGGACAGAGTCCCTAGGTCATGCTCAGCTTTGTCATCACTCGTAGGCCCTGGATGGGCACCATCCATCATTTCTATGGGCGTCTTGTACACAGAGCTGGGAAGCACTGAATAAAAAACTTGTCAGTGGTGATAAGGGCAATCAAGTTTGTACTGACCCCAAAGTCCCTGCTTTTTTTCTAGCAATTCTTTTTCCCCAGTGGTTGAGGGTGGTCCCCAGATAAAGGGGAGATTCCAGGCTCATACCCCACCCAAAGGAGGGGGGAGTTGAGCTGGGGAGGACACTGAAGGAAGGAAGCAGGATGGAGAGCCAGAAAGAGGCCTGGAGGAAGCACATGGAACAGAGACATGTGAAGAAGCTGCGCTTGCTTCTGGGTCCTGGACTGGTTGAAATAGATGTGGGTGAGAGACCCATGGGGAGGTTTACAACAGCAGTTTTTATCTTGATTTTGCTCCTTTTGTCCTGGATATGTTGGGTCCCTTCTGCCCCTTTTCTATGGGTCCCTACCAGAAGGTCCCTTAGACATGTGGCAGGCTTTTGGGCCTCAGTGGCCCTGCATTGGGCCAACCCTGTTTTGGCTGGACAGTTGCCATTTAGGAGATGGGTAATTTCAGGTGTGTGATTTGGAAACTATATTCTTTGTCTTTTCTTTTTTACACACTAATCATATGGCAGTTCCTTTTCATTTTGTCTTAATGCAGCAGATGGCAGAACCTATTTAGAGAGGGCAGGTTTGAGGGTTTTGGGGTGCCCCTCTACTTGCCCTATAACATTTGAACTATCAGCAGACAACAGGACACTCAGCATCCCACAGAGAAATAACAGGAAGGAAAGGAAGAAAGCAAAAAACTCCATCATGCCAGATTCATTCTCCATCCCACTTCTTGATGGGGCCAAGCTTACTTTCAGAATCGTCCTATAAGTCTGTGTTTAAATCAAAAGAAAGTACAGAGTTTTAGCCCAACCCATCCTGTAAACACAGCTGAGAAATCTAATGTTTTTCTAGCCACTGCTCTTGTGCCTTCTTCTCATCGCACAAGAAAACACTGGGTGAAGGGCAGAACAGCCATTACAACGTGACCCCAGAACCCCAAGCCAGCAGGTTTGTCTCCATCTGGGTTTGGTCCCTGCCTGTCAGCCCACAGCCCCAGGCCTTCCAGCTGCTCCCAAATGCGGGTCATGGACTGCAGGAGAGCACTGGAAAGAAAACTTGCAAATCCAGAACAGAACCAGAAAAACAACTTCTGGCCGTGCCTCAGAAGAGAATGTCATCTCAGGCCCAATGTTAAAAGTCATAGCTATGAAAATGGGCAGTGGGTTTTTCAATTATAAGAGATAGAGCATTTCCCTTACTCCATCCCACACTCCTTTCCAAAGCACAGTGCCAATGCCTAAGCCAATCTTAAATGGAAAGAGTGGGGCAGGGTGAGGGGAAGTGGGGGAACTGGTGGTGGGGGTACCAGTGGTGGGGGTACCATGCTGAACCTTTTTTATTGTATTCTACTGAAATCTACAAGTCTGCTTCTAATTGTTTGAAGTACTTTTTTTATTAAAACAAGACAAAAAGCAGCCTACACACACACACACACACATACACACTCTCTTAAGGCTCTTGTGAGCCAATTTGGCTTCTTGTTGGACCATGAAAGGAAGCTTGTCTGTGACTAATTTTTAAAAACAAAGTTAAAATCAAAAGCTGCCATAGTTCACCCCAGCTTATGAATCCACATTCCAAAAATTTTAACAGTGGGGTGTTGACAGTGGAGTAAGTTGTGCCTGATGGGGGGAGGATGGGGGAGTCAGTGGGGACTCTCTGTGCATTCTGCCCAGTTTTGCTGTGAAACTAAAGCTGTTCTAAAAAAAAAATGAGGTCTATTTTAACAAGTTTGTAGCACAGGTGCTTCAGAAGACATTTTCTTGTTGAACTCATGTGATGAAAAGTAATGTTTCTCAGTCAGCCAACAGACCTATAACCCACACTGCAGCTGTTCTATGGGGTAAATACTAAATCCAGGTCTCCGTAAAGGAGTTTGTTCTGCTTCAGGTTCAGAAGGGTGCCGCCTGCTGCATCTGTATCTTCCAGAAGCAGAATTCTCCTTTCTGGACACCCTCAGGTTCTCCATTCAGCCCCCACTGCAGAGCTCCTCCACCCACCCCTATCTCTTACCACCCTGGGATTGAGGGTCCTGGAAGCAACATCGGGACACAGCACAGTCCTGGGCAGAGGTGGGAGCCTTCCCCCAGCACACAGCAGGCATGGGGAGGATTGCAGGGTGTCACCAGAGTCCCCCTGGCAGGCCCTGAAGCCGGCCCCACTTGCACTGCACATTTTCTTTGAAGCTGCATCATTTATTTTTAAGTTCCTTCCACTGGAAAGACCTCAGACTCACACGCTTATTATCAAACCATGTGTCCTCACCTGCCCCTGTTTGTATGTCACACAAATGCAGAGCCAGTTTGACTTTTTCTATTTTTCTACCATTTCAACATTGCTGATGTGTCTGTGATCAAAGTCACACACGTTTTTACAGGTATTATAAGTTCAGAGACCTTCCCTGTGCAGGCTTCAATGCCTGAGCCATCAAGGAAACATGCACAAATGCCTTCTCACAAACAGATGTGAGCACATCTGTCCCCAGATGTGCTCAGTCTGGACTGAAGAATGAAGAAAAGACCCTCATAAAATGGCACAGTCACTGTGATGGTCTCCAAGGCTAATTTTGAGGATTGACTTTAATCTTGTATCCAAAAAATAATAATAATAATAATAAAAGGAAAGAAAGCATCAGCATGGTCTATATTACACACCATGTTATTCATTTCGTTCCCTTCTGCAGTTTCAACTCTCCAGAGAAACAGGGCGTCCACTCCCTCAGCAGAAGGCCACACTGCATGTCCACAGGGACAGACCACAGGGAGGTCTCTGTGGTTCTGAGACACAAGTAAAGCCTGAGCTAACACAGCCTACCCTGGGAGTGCCTGGTAGTCAGCTGAAGAGCATACTTGACCCTTCTGTATCTTGACGACTCAGTGGCAGCTCCTCTCTTTGGGGTCCTGGGATGGTATTTTCCTGTTGATTTTTCCTGAGTTCCATCTGTAAGCTCATCTGTCCTTAACATCCTACAAGTGGCCCAAGGGCTCCCTCCTCTACCAGTGTCTTACACTCCTCACTTACTCTCACCTGATCTCCCTGGACACTGGCTTTTCTTCTCCCCCATTAGACTCCCAACAGCCAAATCTACATCTCCACTCCTGACCTTTCTCCAGAACTCCAGACCCACATTTCTGTCTGCCTTTTAAGATCTCTCTTGAATGTTCACATGTGCATCAGAATCACCATGTCAAAACTTGAACTCATCACCCTCCCCACCAAATTCCCCTTTTAAATATTCCCCTTCTAGGTCAATAGCAGCAACATCAACTTAATTGGCCACATCAGAAAAGAAGAAGTCTCCCACATCCTTTCCCTACACCCCAAGATCACTGGGACTCCAAGTCTACCCCCTAACCCTTCTGACATCTCTGAGCTCCCCCCTGGCCTACCCAGGCCCTCATGGCATCTCGTTCTACTTCATGGAGGAAACAGAAGCCAACAGAGCATCTTGCCACCATAATTTCTGCCTTCCAGTCCATCTTTCATAACCTAGAATTTCCTTTCTGACATATATTTCACCTCTACCCCACTCTTGTTAAAAGCCTGAACAGCCTTGCAATTATAATGTCTGCAAAAGACTATCCCACTGGCTCTCTATACACCTGCTCTCAGCTACTACTTGAGAGTCCCAGAATCAACTGGTACATTGTACACATTCTTACCCTGCACCTGATGTGCCCACTGCCTGGGAAACTATTGATACTTCAGACCCACCAATAAAACCTGCCCTACAAAACACTTTCCAGTTCCTCATCTCCTCTGGATTTGGTATTTCATCCTTGGTGCCCAGAAATACCTTGAACACTGCTCTACTGCAAAACATACACTAGTATTTAATGACTCGTCATTTAACGACTTGTTGGTACATCTCCCTTCCTACTCTGTTGGGAGAGTTCCAAGGTCAAAAATGTATATCCTGCTGCCTAGAACACACACAGGTTTAAAAAGCAGTTCATTAAGTTCCTCCAATTGGAGGAAGGCCCAGCTGTAAGAGACGTTTCCCCAGGATGCACAGACAGGAAACAAGGGGAAGGAAAGGGTTAATGGCTGAACTTTAAGACCTATGATTGGAAAACTTGGATTTAAATTTCTGCTTAAGCGAACTAGTCAGTGAAAAAGCATTTTCATCACAATTCTTTATTTTCTCCAAGTTTCCTAAAAACATCAGCCTATCCATTTGAATCCTGCAGGCTTTCTCTCAGCCAAAAGGAATTTCCCTTTAAACAAAAACTATTCAGACATTTCCAAGATATGAAATGTTAAAAAACCAGGATTTTCCACTCAGACAACTAGGAAATTGTTTGTGGATTTTTTTCCCAGACTCTTTTTATTTGCCAAGGAGTCTGAAGAGAGTTTTTTTTCCCCGCCTAATGTTAAAAAAAAAATGTTTCCTACCTCTGTGCCTCTCTGTTTTTCCGTTCCTTATTTTGTCTGGGTTTTACTGAAGCAAGGTTTTAAGTCACAAAACAGAGGCTACAAAATACAAAACTATACTTGCAAGTGAGATGCCAAATGAAACGGGTAACAAATGACTCATTTGAAATCACCCATTTTTTTAAAGATGAGCAACTTACAAGGGGAGGAGGGCAAAACTCAGTTACTTCAGAGCATGTAAAAAAAAAAAAAAGCAGCATTTTAAAGGTGGGGAAACTGAGGCCTAAGAGGGGAGGTAATTTGCACTACAGTGAGTTCACACACCAAAATGAAATGCTTTATGCTCAAAGGAAAACTCTTCCAAGAGACACCAAGGATACTTCCTTGGAAGCAGCAGAGACATCTGAGAGGCTCAGAGGAATCACTCTCAACTCTTAAAAAAAAAACAAACTCAAAGCTTTTCAGTAATACCAGCAAAGTTTAGATAAATAAATTACTCCATAATAGAGCAACTCAAAGCAGGCAATTTAGCTCGAAGCCATTGGAATTGAACTGGACATCTAGACATACAGAGGAGTAAATGGTATGTGCATGATCTAAAAAGTTAGATCGCTCTTTGCACTGACCTTCCACCATGCTAGAAAAATTAGACATATCAACATAGAACAACACAAAGGGTTTTCCAAGCCAAAGACTAAGTCAAAGTCCAGTCTAAACATAGTTTGCATTTGACAGGCAGCACTGGCTCTAGAAACAGCTATGTCTCAGTAACAACCCATGAACTTCTCATGGGTTTACACTGTAGGAGAGCTGACTGACCAAACATTTCCTGAGATAAATGGGGTGCAATGATAAGGGTGGGGGCGGCTCAGAGTGTTCCCATCTCTTCTTAGTCAGAGTAATACATCACAAAGATTCAAGGATTACCCACCCAGAGCTGCTTGACAGTTAATGAGGGCCCAGAAGAATCTTTGGTCACATTCTAAAGAGCTCCCACTTTCTGTCTATAGACACACAACAGATAGAAAGGTCTGAGAACCAGCAGTATTGAAGTAGATAGCAGAGCCCAGGGGAGCTCGGCCATTCTGTACAAACAGAACAGCAGGTCAAGGACCAAACACACGTAGTGGGTGGTGAGGAAGCCAGTGGACTCAGCCCATCAGAGTGTCAACGCAAGAATGAATCACAAGCCCTGTGGGCAAGACTGCCTAGCATTTTCATGAGGCCTAGCAGGAAAGGTAAGAAAAGAGCAGTGGACTTAGAGAAGCTGGAATGCTTTCTGCTGCACAAACCAGAACATAAAGGTCAAAGGTAAGTAGGAAGTAAGGAACCGGAGGTCATGACTATTGACCACTTGTCTGAGAAAACCTGGTGGTAAACAAGAGAGAAAAAATGAGTAAGGATGTGGCAAACATGTGTTCAAGACAGAGACCTGTGTTTACAGCAGAAGGTAGAGGTTGGGGAGGAGAGGAAATGAGGATGCGTGAAAGAGAATAATTACAGGTTCTCGGTTCTTCCTGAACGATGTCTGACAGCCAAGGTTGAAACAACACTCCCTCAGAGAGGTGTTTTACTCAGTAGAGAAGGTGGAAAGTGTATTTACTATGGGTCAGGTGGTGACATGCAGAAAAACTAAAGACCCCAAGAGGTGAGGTGACTCACCTAAGGTCACCAGAGAACCAATGGCCCAAATCTCTTGACTCCAAATCTGCTGATCTCAGAAGCACACCCTTTCCATGACAATGCCTTCGATTCCACTCCAGTGGAAATGGGCTGTTACACAACTCCCTGTCATCCCTTCTTGTTCTGGAAACTAAACAAGAAAACTATATTGACCTGGTATTACCCATCACTTTCATACTAAAATTTTATGTTGGGAGAAACACTGACAAGAATCAATAGTTAAATATACATATAGTTTTTTATTTTATATATATATATAAAACCACACACAAATATTTATATTTTACATATATATGTATGTATATATATACATACAAAGGGGATCAAGGCTCATCTCTCCTCTCCTCAAGACTGCCTCCTTCCTCTTAATTATGCATCCAGCAATTACACTTGTTGCTGAGCATCCTGTCCTTGGCTAAGCATCATGGGAGTATAGAAGAGACAAGTCATGCTCTGGTCCTCAAGGAGCTTGTGTTTCAATTGAGAAAAATCTCTTTACTGCTCTAGGCCTTGGATTCCCTGAGAGAAAGGGGGCCATCTCCTCCTTCCTACATGCCTTATGAAAAACCTCCACAATGCTACACAGAGAAAATCAAGCTCACTTCCTTTGAAAAAGCCCAAGAGCCTCTTGTGAGTAGAAGAACTGGTCCCAGGTTGACACAAAGAAGGTGTTTCTCAATTCTTTTCAATCCTGACTCTACCCCCTCATTCATGAGATCACTCAATGGGACAGTTCAGACCCCCTATAAGCCTCAGGCCACCCACACAACCAAACGTCCAGACAAGCACAGTGCTATTTGCCCCAAGACAGTCAATAGACAGGCCAGAGCCACTCCAAGCTGAGGTAGGCAGTTCATGCTGCAAACAGGAACACATGGGGGCCTTATCAATATTTGAACAGCCATATGCAACTGGAAAAACAGCCTCTTGAAAAATGTCATTTGGCTTCCCACCTGCTGATGGGAGGATGTGTGGCCCTCAAACGGAACAAGTCATTCTTGTCTCACACGGAGAGCGTGACTGCAGACCTGCTGTTTGACCCTGACACAGAGAGTTCAGATAATATAGCTCACTGTACATTTCTTAGTGAGCTGGAAAACAACAGCACTCACTCCTGGAAGACCCTTGCGTGCATTTTAGAGGTTGTTCCTCTCTCCAGAGTTTTCCTTCAATGGGTGTTGTTAGCACAGGTAAGTAAAATTCTTAGCTTTCCAAATGGCTTAGCACTTGTCTTGATCTTTTATTCCCAAGGTTAATTGTTGTGGATTTTAAAACACTTTCCATTTGTTAACCAATCTTTGTAAGAAAAAGTCACTGGTTAAAAAGTCATTAGTTAAAGACCTGCCAACTTAGACTGTTTTATTGATAATCAGCACAAAGGAGCATGCTAGTTGAGCCAATATCGCCTCCATTCCCATATGACTAATCTAAGCAGATCATGTAAACCCCTTCCCAGCCACAGATCATGTGATCTGATCCTTGCCAATAACGCTCAAACAGAAATCAACTAACAGGCTTCAGGGAAAAAGTTCCTTCCATCCTAAAAAGAAAGAAAAAGACATGACCTCTTCTTTCTTTGGAACAACTGAAACTCATCAATATGAGGCATTTTCAGGATGCATGCAACCTGAAGATGAACTCTACAGGCAGGTAGGTAGGACCTAGGACCATGGTGACACTGAAGGGTTGCTGAATCAGGCAACAGGGAGCTAGACTGCTAGGCCCGTTGCAAAAAGACACGCTCATGTACTTATTGTAAAAGTAACCAGAATCAGTTTTGAGTTACTGCTGCTGCAAACATTATAATTTAATTCATTTCTCCTGCAAGAGCAACTTCACACCAGAACCTCCTGCTTCCACAGAATAGTATTACACAGGGATTTTTCTTTCTTTCTTTTTAAAGATTTATTTATTTATGCATATAAGAGCTGGGGTACAGGCCAGAGTACAGGAGCGGGGGAGGTGAGAGGATTCACAAGAGACAGAGTGGGGAGCAGAACAGGCAGATCTACTGAAATACACTGCTGAGGGGAACAGCAGGCAAGACAGGAGAGGTTTGTTCACCATGTGAGTCAGCTCCTTGGCCGGGGATCAAACTCCTGCTGCAGTGGCTGCGGATAGCTTTATAGTGTTGTGTCTTAACCCCCTGCACCACCAGGGAGGCCCCCTCACAGGGATCTTTCAAAGAGATCAGGTATAAAACCCAGGGTTGCCCTCTCATCTTTCAGAACCATGCCCAAGTCCACCGCCTTCCAGCATGTGTTAACACCATAAGGACAATTTCAGAGACAATCATAGAATGGATCCAAGACTTTTCATCAAGTCAATGAAAATCCTTTAGATCATCGTTAAATTGACAACACATGTGCAAGCCTGCATTATGAACCAGGACCACATGTTTGGAATAGAATAGGGCAGTAAGCCCCTCCCCACCCCCATATAGTTCCCCTACTACCTGGCTATTGCCTTAAGTTCTCCATTTAGAGATTCACCCTTCTAACACGAATCAATTGTTCATTATAAATGCCAATTTAGGGGTTATATGATAAGCCTTCCTAATTTTTAAGTTTTTAGTAAAAGTTTATCAAATCTTTTCTAAGAACAAAATTTAAGAAGTGGCAATAGAAAGAAGCATCTTTGGTCAGCACTTGGGGCCCAGAGGGATAGAAACACACAAGGGGTGACGGGGTACAAAGAGGAAGGAAGACCCTTGAAGACATTATGCTGAGTTCAGAATTCTGTCTCCTACTAGCTCTGCCCTGTGTCTGGGAGTCTTGTAATTGCAAATTTGCATAGGATAATTTTTGAACATTCCTAGACCCCTCCCTCCTAACCTTACAAATCATACCAAATAGTAATGTTCTACTTTCGGATAGCAGGGGGACTCTGTACTTTATATCACTTGTGGAAGTCAGGTGATAAGAAATAATATTTTTGTGCCTCCCTGGTGGCACAGGGTTAAAGTCTCAGCACTATCAAGCTATCACCAGCCGTTGCAGCCTGAGTTTGATCCAAGGCCAGGGAGGGGACCCACATGGCACAGCAGACCTCTCCTGTCTTGCCCACTGCTGCCCTTAGCAGTGTGTTGCAGTGGATCTGCCTGTTCTGCTCCCCACTCTGTCTCTGGTGAATCCTCTCACTTCTCCGCCCCCTGCATCTCTGACCTACACTCAGTTCTCATATGTATAAAAAATAAATATTTAAAAAATAAAATAAAAATATTATTCTCAAGGTATGATGACCCAGATCCTCACAACTTGGCTTGGGGCTGATAACAGGAGCAAACATCAAACCAAAACGTTAATATCCCACTGGAGACATATCAGTCTCAGGGCCAGCTGGGAGGAAGGGGAAACCACCATCCTGTAAGATGAATCAACTCTATTCCCGCAATCAGCAACAGATATGAATGCCAAATGAACTTCCAGTCCAGACAACAGATGGTGTGAACATTCCTTAGCTGTCTATCCACCACATTAGTCATTTCACCTGAAGAACCAACTGAATATAAAATTTTAGTAGTATTAACTAAATATTTTTATAACTATCAGGATTTATATGAATTGAACATTTAAAAAAACAAGCAGTACTTCTGTCATTGACTTTTTGCAAAGACTTTTGCAAAGTTTATCACACACAAACTCACTGTAAATCCTCTACCCTGGAAGCCCCTCCCCACCAAGCACTGCTTTTCCTGCTTCCTCTTTCTTCATCCAAGACCTGCAGGTAGTTTTGAACTTAAACCAAATCAGCAGATCCCTCTTCTGCCCTCAAGGAAACTCAGGCTACAAAGACCTCTAGTCCAATCTTATGGGTTGCCTTTTAGTTGTAATTTTTTACCTTCTAAATACATTTAGGAGGTAAAAGTTTGAACAGAACAAAAGGGATAGTTGTAAATAACTCTCCTTCTCTTGACCTCCAGATCCCCACGTTCCCTGGCCAGAACAATTACCCATCTCTTGAGCATCTTTCCAGATACAGTGTGTGCACAAATTTTCTCTTTAAATTACAAAATTATGAATTCTCACAAATGGGATTTACTCAGAATCTTCTAGAAACATACCCTCTTTGTAGAAATATCCAATATCCAAGAAGTTTGGGGAAAGGGACTGGGCTTCTCCCAATGATTTCAAATATTGAGACACATTCTCCACATTTTTCTCTGTGCCTCTTTTCTCAATCCACTTTTAGCCTGCATTGACTCTAGCAGCAACCAACAGCTTCCATAAAAACACAACTCACTGATTTAAAAATACTTCATCATCGGTATAGGAACCCTTTTTTAAGCTTTAAGGGGAAGCCCAAAGCTGTCATGATTAGAACTAACCAGCAAGATCATATTTGCTTCATTGTTTGGTAGACTTGAACTTGTGTCCTCTAAGCCGTTGTCCTTCTTGGACCAAAATTTCTTCATAACTAAGTAAATGAGAAAAACACTGGTGCTGCTGGCTTACAAAGTGCTTCTCAGACCGCATAATCCCAGTCTCAGGCAACTTGAAGCCTCTCTGTTTTTAAAATCAAGTAGGTGGCTGGTTTGCTAGGGCCTTAGCAGAAGTGCCTGTGCTAGCTCCATCCCCCTAGAGCAAATGGAGAGACCTACTAAGGTGCGGTGGCTGGTCCTAGCTGGCTCAGTGAAATCTTAGGTGTCTGTGGGTTCACCAATTTCTATCTCTCCTATCACCTTTTCCCATCCTCTTACTCAGCTCCTGCTTCTTCTTTTTTTTTTT
This sequence comes from Galemys pyrenaicus, assembly GCA_019455555.1. Lineage (NCBI taxonomy): Eukaryota > Metazoa > Chordata > Mammalia > Eulipotyphla > Talpidae > Galemys > Galemys pyrenaicus. The sequence goes on from JAGFMF010011412.1 coordinate 2,316,473, forward strand.
TTAATTTAAGATTTTATTTATTTATGCATTTAGAGCTGGGGTACAGGCCAGAGGTGCTGAAGGTGAGAGGATTCACCAGAGACAGAGTGGGGAGCAGAACAGGCTGACTGACTGAAGCACACTGCTGAGGCGCGCAGTAGGCCAGGCAGGAGAGGTCTGTGGCACCACGTGGTCCCCTCCCTGGCCAGGATCCAACTTGCGCTGCTGTGCTGCAGATGCTTCACAGTGTAGCGCTCAACCAGCTATGCCACCAGGGAGGCTCCTCAGCTCCTTCTTCTTAAGTCTGAGTCCCTCAGACTCAGCTTTTGGGCAAAAGCTTGGACTTTGGAGGCAGGCAGACCTGAGTTTGGATTCTGGTTCTCTTACTAGTTAGCCGGAGGTCTTCACCTCACTGCTCACACTCATTAGTAGTGTCATTCTTGCAAACAGCAAACACAGCAGCTTCCTTTCAGCAGGACCAGTGGCATAACTTGATCTGATGCAAAATAGGGACACAGGACTCTTAAAAAATCAGTAAGGATTTCAAGATGGTGACAATACAGCATCCGATCAGACAGCATCTATTGCCCTATCTCTCCACTTCCCTGACTAACATCTGCACTTCAGCCACCCTGTGGGCTTTCCTCTCCCAGTATAACGACCCATCCACTCAGCTTGGAAAGAGGCAACGGGCCATTCCCAAAACAGGCACTGTGACTCAGAAGTAACCAGCGTTTAAATAGAAAATAACTAACCAAACTGGGGGACCTAAAACAGGAGGGAATGCTGCCATAGGCTCATGCCAGAAATACTCCCAGCAAGGGCCTCTGCTTTGGTTTTTCATCCTGCTGAGCTAACACTCTTACCTCCTTCAAGCCTTTGTTTAGACTCTCTATGGAGGCTTATTCTGATCCCAGAATTCAATATCATATTTTGTCTTTCCTCCATTCTGTTTACTCTGTCTTCCTTACCCCTATTTTTACTTTGTCCACAGTACTTAAATGTCTAACATACAATATCACTTATTGCTTATTTCTTTAGTGTTTATTATTCATTATCTCCCCTATGTGTGTGTGTATGTGCACGCACACGCACATACAACACACACACACACACACACACTGGAATTCAAGTTTTTCAAAGTCAGGAAGTTAACTCTATGACACACAAAAGAAATCCAGTAACTATTAATTGGCAGGACAGTAAGTGTTTGAATGAATATATAATCAGATCATCTTCTCCTACATGGAGATTCACCAGGTCAGGCCTTCCCACATTAAGGACTAAAGACTATAATAACCACCTGTGCAACTGAATACCCAAGAGTTCAAAAACAGATGGGGAAATTATCTATTTTCAAATCTCTCCCAAGCCTCCTTCATTTAGAAGGAATATAATCCAGTTGCCTCTGCGACTAAATCCAATACCTATCAACACAAATTCATATACAGTTTGTTGGGAAAAACTTACAGCGGTGAGTGGCTGCCCAAAACAGTCATGTCCCTAAGTGGTGGACATAAAGGTCATTTTTAAAAAATAAAATTAGGGGTTGCCCTGGTGGCACAGGGTTTAAAGTCTCAGTGTTATCAATCTATCCCAGACACTGCTGCCCGAGTTCAACCCCTGGCCAATCCCACATGGCGCAGCAGACCTCTCCTGTTCCACCCGCTGTTCCCCTCAGCAGTGTGTTTCAGTAAATCTGCCTGTTCTGTTTCCCACTTTGTCTCCGATGAATCCTCTCACCAACCCCCACACCTCTGGCCTACACCCCAGTTCTTGTATGTATAAATAAAGTGAATCTCAAAAGTAAATGATATTAGAAGGAAAAAAAATCACACATCACCACTTCATCACAATGACATAGAAAAACTGAGCCCTAGACCAAAAGGAATGAAAAGCCTAAACCCCTGAATCTGTGCTGAGCACTGGTTATAGGTCTGTACTCTGTTCTTCTGGAGTCCATGTCATAGTCACAGTCATATGTGGTATCTCAAACCCTGGCCTGAGGTCTCACAAATGCAAGTCACAGGGATGAAGAAAGGAAGTGTTGGGGGGGGGGTGGGGGGAGGCTTATGTAGAAATTGTCCCACCAGCTGAAAGACAGCCCCAGTGCTGTGGCAGCGGCTGCTGGAGGAGATGTTTTCAAATTAAAGAATAACATGATTAAGAATAAACAAGAAGGACCTCCCTGGTGGCGCAAGGGGTTGAGTCACATCTACAGCCACTGCAGCACAAGTTCGATCCCCAGCCAGCCAGGGAGCTAACCCACAAAATCACATAGCACAGCAGACCTCTCCTGTGTCGCCTGCTGCTCCCCTCAGCAGTGGATTTCAGTAGATCTGCCTGTTCTGCTTCCCACTCTGTCTATGGTGAATCCTTTCACCCCACTCCTCCCCCCACACCCCATACCTCTGGCCTGTATGCCAGTTCTTGTATGTATAAATAAATAATTTTTTTTAAATTTTAAAAGAATGAACAAGAAGAGCTGACTTAGGAAATGGTTCAAATGCAGCCCATGTCATTTGAACACCTGGAGCCCCAATTATCAGAAGGTATCCGAGGACCAACATGCTCCAAAGTCTGCACAGATGACAGGAAGCACATGTGGGCCCCTGGGGAAAGGCTCAGTGAGTGAGCTTGCCACTCATGCTGTACACTTTTGCCCCAACTACCACACCCTCTCATCCCAGCACTAGGCATTTTAAAACCAGCCATTTCCAGCCACCACCAAATTTTTGGTGGGAATCTCAGGGAGGCCCTCGTCCTTTTTCCCAAAATAACGTCACCCAGAGGCACAGGCCAAAGAGGTGGAGTCTGAGGCCGTTTTGCAGAAGTTTCAAATATCCTGGCACTGACCCTATTCAAAGAATCCTGATGGGGAAGTAGCCAAGCCTCTAGTTTTCTCATTAGTGTTCTCTCTTCCTTTCTCTAATTACAACTTCTGCATTGGTGAGAAAGAAACAAAGAGATCTCACAGAAACTTTATTATTAGTGCTGGCTGTTATAAACAAACATTCCTTTTGCAAATGTAATACCCAAAAATTTAAACTGAAAACTTTAGAAGAAATATGAATGTGCCCTGTGACTTATTCCCAAGGGGTCTCTGAGCAAGGAACTGGTGAGCTGTCCCACCTTCTCCAAAGCCTTTCTGAAATATGCAGCTGCTTCACAGTTTCCAAACTCCTCTGCTGATCTTGCCTCAGAAAAGGGAGGAAGCAGATTCTTGGCTGTTCAGTTAAAGAAGCCAAATAAAGCAGTCTTCCTTCTCATAAGAAAGGGCCTTTCCAACACACACACACACACACACACACACACACACACACACACACTTTAAAATATAAGTAAGAACGTAAAAGAGACTGCGAGACGGAGAAACAGTGAGGCAGACAGAGACGAAGAGAAAATAAAGGCGAAGGAAAGAAAATCCTACTTTATTTTGTCCGGTTTTTAAAAACCTTCCCACAAAAATCAGTTGCAAACTAAACAGCTGCGTATTATTCTCCAAACACTTATCCCTTTTTCGGTTTACAGTACTGTTAGTGATAGGAAATGATATCGCAGATGTGAAAAAAAAGCCTCGTGGGCATGGTAGGAGTACAAATCTCTAAAGAGGAGGCCAAGTGTCATTCCTACGATTGAGAGCTTCCAAGAGCCAGCTGCCCACCTTTATCTGTTCAGGTAGAAAAGCCACACCTCTCCCCAGCTCTCCTCCTTCTGGCCAAGTCTCTTCCCAAAGACGCCCTTCCCGATCCCCAGTTCCCAGCTGTTGTTTTGATGGCAACGCGCCCCTTCCCGGCCGCCCTCTCGTCCCGCAATCCTCACCGTGTGGTACATGAGGGCCTCGGTTTCCCCCGGCTCTGACAGCTCGCTCAGCTTGCGGTCCCACTGCAGGACGCTCTGCTCCCCGCTCTCCAGCACCTCCATGGTGGTCGGGGCGCGCTGGGCCGAGGATGCTAAGGGCAGGAGGGGAGCGGGCTGAGCCGCGGCAGAGGGGAGGTCGCCCCGCGCGTGCGTGTGTGTGCGAGTGTGTGAGCGTGTGTGCGTGTGTGTATGGCTTTTGCACGTAGGAAGGAAAACCTTCGCTCCTCTGTCTGAGAGAGAAATCCCAAGGGCTCCCGTCCGGTGTCCGAGATCTGGGGATTCCCGGGGGAGACAGACTGTCCAAGGATCGAGTCGAAGGCTGCAGGGTTTAAGGCAGGGAGCGCCTCCAAAATAAAGGCAGAAGATCAGCTTTCATCCCAAGTAAACCCCTTAGCCATAAACCCACTTTCCACTACAGCTCCAGACACAAACTTTGAGAGTCCCCAGAGCTGCCTAGCTCTGTTTCAGGACCCAGCTGCGACTCCGCCTCCCACCAGGATACTGACCAATCGGATACTCACCTCTTCAGATCTACCCAATCATAAGTCTATCCCTCCACCCTCTCCCGCCTCCAAAAGCTAGGGCCTCGGGAAGTCTCCGCCCAGGCTCTGGAATGTGGGCTGGGCGCGCCTTTGACGTCATCCGGGCCCTCCTCCATCCCGAGTAGGGACAGTCGTGGGCTGTCTGAGGCAGCAGACCAATGAAGTGATCGGATCGTTAATGAAAGACTGGAGCTATGGCCAATAAAAAAGGGTCACCCAGGAGGGACAGCCAATAAAATAGCGACAAGAATACATTTTATAAAAGAGGGCGGGGACCTGTCTGTGAAAATCTGCAGGAACGAGTGATATATACCATCCTAAATACTTTCAAGTAGATCAACTTATTTGAGTCGGGATGTAAAGAAAAAGAATCACATATTTACGGAAAGATAAATATTTTCCACTGTCATGACTTTGTATTAGTACACTTCTAGCAAATTGTCGTCACTCGTTCTTCAGTTTTCCGCCCTCATTCTGGTAAACTCCTGTTTTTATGGGCTTCACTTTTTTTTCCTCCTCACATTTACTCACAGACATTACTGATAAGAGCCACGGACTTGAGCCGTGAACTAAAGACCTTGAATTCATAGAATTGTTATCTCGGTAGAGGTTGCAGGCAATAAGTTGGTAAATAAAAATATATTTATAAGTAGAAAATAAAGGCATACTATAATCTCGGGAAATGGTAACTGCCATAAAGGAAAAAAAAAAAAGCTGAGTGAGAGGATGGGGAGGTTCATACTATTTTCGACAGCATCCTGTCAGTTTCTTTCTGGTGGGTGGCATGTGGGCAGTGATCTGAATGAATTTAGAAGTTTTGCCTGGTGTCCTACTGACTGACAGGGAGGGCAGTAGCTGCAGCATGAGGTGCCAGCGGTGAGTGGTGGCAAGGAGGCCTGAGTAATGGGCAAGGGCCAGACCATCAGGCCTGATTAGATTAGGGGACAGAGCACCTAGTCTCAAGTATTCCCCCCCAATATTGTCCAGTTTCTTCCTTCTTTTAAGGAAAGCAGGTCCTTAAAAATATTGCTTGCTCATTTTAAATAGAAGGGCTTCTTTGCCAGTTGACTCCAAACATTCCCCACACAATGGCACATTCAGGTATTAAGTACAACTTTGTTTTCTTTGCAAGTATTTTTAGGTGGGTGGAATTAGTCAAATATCTGAAAACTCTTGTGTTTAAGCAGATTATCATATAAACATATCCATTTGTCTCCCCTGTCTCCTGGGTCTTTTGAGATTATTTTAATCTGTAAAGTGAAAATTCTAGTTTATGGGCATATACTTCCTTCTTCGGTAATATTCTCATTTATCTCGTGGTATCAGGTTTTTGTAGTCCAATCTGCTAGCTCCTTCAATACATCCTTTCATGGATCACCCTTTCAGATTTTAAAGACCATTTCTGTTTTTTGGTTTTTTTTTTTAGCATAACACTCAACATGAGCAAGTAAGTTAGAAACATGTACACCCTTTTTAATATTGCAATGCAAACATTTACCTGTCAAATAGTTCTGTTCTTGAACAACTCTGCCCTTGCTTATGCCTCATATAGAAGACAGCTTCAAAGACAGCTCCAATGAGTCTACCTCCTAATAGTCACAAGGCAGTGTAATTTCCTCCCTTTGAGTGTGGTTTGGAGCTGGGGACTTCTACATAATTAAGAGATTGTGGCAAAATGATGCATTATCGAGAAAGATTCTTTCTCCTGACTTGCTTGTTCCTTCTTCCTCCCTTGATTGCTTACCCTAAGGGAAGCTAGCCGCCATGCTGCAAACTGCTGAGAGGCCCACGAGGCAAGGAACTGAGGAAGGTGTCCCACTAACAGCCAGCAAGGAAATAAGGTCATCCATCAAACACCTGCTGAATGAATGTGGAATCAGATCCTTCCTATGCCAACCCTTGGGATGACAGCAGCTGTTGGGAGAGCCTAGAGGACTTGACATGTCTCACCCAGATTCCCAACCACAAATAATTAAGCTAATAATGGATTTTTTTTAAGCCACTCAGTTTTTCCTTCATAAAGTGATTGGTCTCTTACATCATTTAATTAATTTTGTCTGGGTTCTTGTAGCAACATCACAGTCCCTACTGCTGAGCTTTTTCATGACACCTTCAGTTATGTTCACGAAACTTCACCAGCCCAGTTCCTGTTCTGTCCCTTTCTCTCTTATTCTTAGGACTCAGCTATTTGGCTGACTCTTTGGCTAACTTTTCTGAGATGCTTTAAAAAGTAGTAAAACTTGCACCGCTGTTTTCTTTTGAGATACAATTGACGTATATTAGTTTTAGGTGTGCAACATAATGATTCAACATGTGTATGTATTATTAAATGACCACCCCAGTAAGTCTAATTAATGACCATCACCACAAACAGTTAATATTTTTTCTTGTGATGAGAACTTTTAAGAACTACTCCCTTAGCAACTTTCAAACAGTTATTATTGACTATAGTCACCATGTTTAAAAAACACTTGGTTATTTTTTGAATTTACATTTGAGTTTAGAAATAATTTATGTAAACACTTATAAGCCAATTAAATGTAAATTAATTTTAGCATAGAAGGTATAAAAATAGTATACAGCTATATAACACACATAGGGGAACAGACATACAGATAGACTTAAACAGAGACCTTAGAACTTTTATTATTTTAAAAAACATATTCATTCATTCATTTATTTCCTAGAAGATCTGGGGTGTAGGCCAGAGGTGCAGTAGGTGAGAGGATTCACCAGAGACAGAGTGGGCAGCAAAACAGGCAGATCTATTGAAATACACTGCTGAGGGGAGCAGTGAAGGATAGAAGTCTGCTGTGCCATATGAGGGTTAGCTCCCTGGCCAGGGATCAAACTGGGGTTGGTTTTGTTTTACAAAGACTATTATTTCAGGCACTTTCATGTGATTGGGTATGGCCTCATGCCAATCTAACTGGTTCTTTACCAACTAGCCCTGTCATAGAACCTTCAGATGATGAATACTATAACAGCTTTTAACTGCTCAATCCATGCCCACCAATTTGTGGCTTGGCTTTTAAGATTCCACTGGGCAATACCTTTGATCTCATGGGTATATTACCCACAGCAACTTCAAGTGAATCTAGGGTACCAATTGAACACCAGATTTATGGGCCTGTGCCTATGGAATTTCCTTGTTATGACGAATGCACAAAAGATGTAAGATACAGAATACAAAGCCTTTCTTTGAGATCATCCAAGGGTACTAAAAGTAAAATTAAGAACGAAGTTTTTAAAAACCAAATACTCAAAACCAAGAAATGCTACACCCCACAAAACTATTTTGGTGGAACTATCCACCATAATTTTCTTTTTCCAATCTTAAATTTAGGAGGGAGAAAAACTAGCATCACTTCTCACTTTAACTGGAATTCAAAGATAGAGATCTAAGGTGATGAAGTTAAATTTTTACCTGTTACTGACTTTTTGTCAGAAGTCACAAGACTTCCTCCAAAGCAGCTGTTAAGGCGGGAGTAGTGTCCAATCAGTGAAGTCACCAACAGCTTTAAGTCAAACTGAGTGTGTGTGTTGGAGGTGAAGACGGGGAGGATAGAGAATAAAAATCCCCCCTCCACTCTAAGTTCTTTGAGACTGACAAATAAATTAACATCAGACAGCTCGACAAGAGGAACAAAGAGTTTAATAATAACATGTATACATGTAGGAGATATAGGTTGACTTTTACACAGATTCAAGTTGTTGCCCTCTCAGTATTAAGAGTAAATTAACTCAACATGGGAGATACCATTACAAATGAAGATTTCCCTTTGTACAAGTAAATCTCTCCTACAAAAAGGGTGACCTTCACACCACTTGCAGACAGACTTCTAGCCCTTCTCTAGCCCTTCATGGCATAGGCAATATTATCAAATAATGCTTATGCTGAGGTGACTGATTTTAATCTGTTGTATTTCACTCTCCTACAAACCAATCCCATTCCAAGCAAACAACCTAGTAAGTACCTTTCTGCCCTATTCTCTCTACTCATTTATTCTCTATAAATAAACACACATATGGGGTGCTCGGTCATTGTTGTATTGTGAACACATTGCATTTTACTTTTCTCACTTAAATAAATCTTGGAAATCCCTTATGTCTTCCAATATAGATTCAGTGCTTGCTCATTAATGACTATTTGAGAAAAGATTGCTAAATGGTAAACTGAGGCTAATTAAAAATACTGTTTGAGTATAAATCAGTCTGAATCAGGCAGCCCCCTCGATGGAAAGGACCTCTGAGGAGCTTTACTAAATGACAGACTTTTGTAGGCACGAGGGAGCAGGAACTAGGAAGTTCTAACAGGCAGGAAAGTGGACTGTGTGGTCAGGTTACTGACCCACCCGCCAGTATTGGGAGGACCCAAAGCCTGACAGGCAGATTATCTAACCAGTGCTGGTCAGGTGACCCCTGACTGATGGGTTTAAGGTTCCATTTCTGGGAGAGCCCAAACTATAATTAGACTAAACCCCAGCTAGTCAACTTCTGTCCTGTGTTTAACCAGATAAGGCACTTCTTATCCCCCAGTTGACAAACATTTACTGTTTCCAGATTTCACCTGGAGAAGTGTGAATTACATGACACGGGTCATAGGCTCCTCTCTTTGGGGTTCCCTGTGGTGACCTCCCAGTAATGGACAGTTAGGTGCTGGTGGTCGAACTGGCTGGTCTAAGAACAACAGTGGATGGTGTGAGTGGGGTGTGGGGCAGGGAGAGGAGGAGGGTGCCAGGAGTGGGCTACAGGAGGAGCAGGGCCTGAAGTGGCATGAAGGCCTGGGAGGATTGAGGCCTCCACCATGTGCTTACCTTGCTGCAGTTTTACCACAGCCCAGTGTGGGGTATTGAACAATAATGCCGCCTTAGGGTATTGTTCCCACTGTGTCAGGAGAGAGCCTGGTGGAGTCAGAAATTCCCTAAAGGAGACTGGAAGACACACCCTGAAGCTAAACACCCAACTACAGTAGAAAGCACAGGAAATGAGATTCATTCAGAACTGTGGTAATTCTACAACCCTGCCACCATGTGGCAGTAGAAGAACACTGCAGCTGGCACACCTAAAGGGATAGTTTGGAAAAACTTGAGTACTCCTCAAAAAGACACAATTCTCAAGTTCTGTCTCAATTTCCAACTCCCCGGTAAAGATCTAGATTATATCTACCAACCCAAAGAGTGCTCGTGTGCTGTTTTCCAATCATTGCTCCTCCATCATTGCTCTCTAACTTCCATAGATCAGATCTGCCCGTGTTTGAGCATGATGTGAATGTTACTTTATAGTAAGCAAATTTTTTAAAGATTTATTTTTATTTATTTATACATACAAGAGCTGGGGTGTAGGCCACAGTTGTGGCGGGGGGAGAGGATTCACCAGAGTCAGAGTGGGGAGCAGAACAGGCAGATATACTGAAATACACTACTGAGGGGAGCAGTGGGGTGATAGGAGATCCACCTGTTTTGCTCCCCACTCTGTCTCTGGTGAACCTGTTTACCCCCACATCTCTGGCCTACACCTCAGTTCTTTTACACACACACACACACACACACACACACACACACACACAATAAATTAAATAAATTTTAGAAAGACAGGAGTGGTTCAGGCGGTGAAGAAGGAGGATCCTGAACTCACCTCCTTCCATAGTCCGCAGCTATGCACAGAACCCACAGCTAGCGGAGTCACCCCATCCTGAGATGTGGGTCAGTTACCTGGCTGGGGACTGAACTCGTTCTGTGTGGCTGCTGATTGCTTGATAGCACTGACACTTTAACTCCTGCCTACACCTCCGGGAGGTCCTCCTATCTCTTTTCTTTAACCACTTTCCTCATCTTCCTTTTTCCTTCCCACAAAGATTCCTGACCTTTGTCTCTCCTTAGGATACATTTTAAGTTTCCATCTGAATCTTTGTAGCCAAAGATTTCTCATAGCATTTGCAATGCTGTGCTCTCAAATAAACACACTTTGCCCTTTGAATTACTTGAGTGTTTAGGTTGACACTTCTTTTTGGAGAAATTTAGGCTGCTCTTTCCCTCCCAATTGTGGGAATGTCAAATGGTTGGGGCTTAGACCAAGACTGAGTCTCACCTTCTCCTCCCATCTCAAGATGGGGTGACTCTGCTAGCTGTGGGCTCTGTGCATGGCTGCGGACTTGGTATCGCTATGGAAGGAGGTGAGTTCAGGATCCTCCTACATCACCGTCTGAACTGCTCTTTCTAAAATTTATTTACTTGTGTGTGTGTGTGTGTGTGTGTGTGTGTGTGTGTGTGGGTAGAAGAACTGAGGTGTAGGCCAGAGATGTGGGGTAAAAGTGTTCACTGGAGGGCCTCCCTGGTGGCGCAGCGGGTTGAGTGCCACACTGTGAAGCATGCACACACATCAGTGAGAGCTCGATCCTCGGCCAGGGAGGGGACCCACATGGTTCCTGCCTGCCCACTGCTCCCCTCAGCAGTGTATTTCAGTACATCTGCCTGTTTTGCTCCCCATTCTGACTCTAGTGAATCCTCTCACCTCCTGTGACTCTGGCCTGGACCCCAGCTCTTGTATGCATAAATAAATAAATCTTTAAAAAAAATAATAGGGTTCACCAGAGACAGAGTGGGGAGCAAAACAGGCAGATCTCCTGAAACATACTGCTGAGGGGAGCAGTGGGAAAAACAGGAGATCTGCTGTGCCATATGTGGGTCAGTTCCCTGATCAGGGATCGAACTAGGCCCTCGAGGGGATAGCGTTAAGACTTAACCCTTAGCCCCCAGGAAGGCATGGATTTCCCCTTTTTAATGTCCTATACTTTCTTCATGTCTTCCACAAGGATTTATTAAGCATCTGGTAAATTCTAGACATAGTGTGTCCATATTTTCCAGGTATAAAATTCTCTAAAAGAAACAAGTACCATCGTGTACTCTCATTTTTCTTAGACTGATGTTTAGGGAATAAAAATACCCTGTTCAACTCAACTATGAAAATGTGAGACCCCAGGGCAGAAATTCAAATGCATTTTCACCTGGTGTTTCTCAGGTTTTCCAGGAGATGGAGATAAACTTTGATCTCAGGATTCCACTGGATTAATTTTTTTTAAAAGATTTATTTATTTATGCACACAAGAGCTGGGGTACAGACCAGAGTCACAGGAGGTAAGAGGATTCACCAGAGTGGGGAGCAGAACAGGCAGACTGACTGAAACACACCACGAGGGCAGTAGCAGGTAAGAGGTCTGCTACGCCATGTGGATCCCCTCCCTGGCCGGCGGCAGGGATCGAACTCATGCTGCAGTGGCTGTGGTTTGCTTCATAGTGCGTTGCTTAACCCACTGTGCCACCAGAGAGGCCCTTCCACTGGATTCTTTTCAATAAATTCTGACTAGCTAATCCATGAATTGGAGAAAGAGCTCAGGGGCCAGCTGCTGCCTTTCTTGCTGAGAGGAGAATGCTGGCCAAGCCAATGAATGCCTGTGCAAAAGAGTAAGTGAAAGCACCAGAAAAGCCATATCCCAACACCAATTCTTTTTTTTTTTTAAAGATTTATTTATTGATCATACAAGAGCTGAGATACACCAGATACAGTGGGGAGCAGAACAGGCATATGGACTGAAACACACTGCTGAGGGGAGCAGTGGGCGAGGCAGGAGAGGTCTGCTGCGCCATGTGGGTCCCCTCCCTGGCCGGGGATCGAACTCGCACTCTGCTGCGCCGCAGATGCTTCACAGTACGGTGCTCAACCCGCTGCGCCACCAGGGAGGCCCCCCCAACACCAATTCTTGATGCACAGGGTCTTCCCAGTGCACGGTGGGCCAGAGGATATACGGGTGATAGAATAGCAGTTAGCTTATGATGGGCTCTCTCATCAAATGTGATTGCTATGTGTGTGTCTACGATGGTGGGTGTCAGGGCAGGGAAGCAAGAAAAGGTGCCATAATGTAATGGTGCCTACCTTTGCTAGTTTCCTAGGGCTGCCATAACAGAGTGTTTCACCTATGACCCCTAGCATAACAGTTGCCACAACCCACAGGCTGACTGGCTTAAAAGAGCAGTGAATTTTCTTACACTTTTTTTTTTTTTAAGATTTATTTATTTATGTATACAAGAACTGAGGTGTAGGCCAGAAGTGCAAGGGTGAAAGGATTCACCAGAGACAGAGTAGAGAACAGAAAAGGCAGATCCACTGAAACACACTGCTGAGGGGAGCAGTGAGCGAGGCAGAAGAGGTCTGTTGTGCCATGTGGGTCACCTCCTTGGCCAGGGATCGAACTGGTGCTGCAGTGGCTGGTGATAGCTTGAGAGCGCTGAATTATCTCATAGCTCTAAAGTATACAGGTCTAGGGTCACAGTTCTATAGGTTTGAAATCAGGGTGTCAGCAGAGGCATGCTCCTTCTGAGATTCTAGATAGAATCATGCCTAGCCTGGTGGCTGCAGGGAGTGGCTATCCGTTCTTGGCATTTCTGTCGTTCAGTTAACATCAGTCTGATCTCTGCATCCGTCATCATGTGGAGTCCTCCCTTCCTGTGTCTTTATATGACATTCTCCTCCCCTTCATTTCTCACTTCTCTTCTTTTAGGGATGCCCACTATATAAAGGAAGATCCCACACTATTGCAGAGTGACCTTAATTAACTAGAATGACTAGTTAATTTTTTTTGCAATGACTCTATAGCCAAGTAAGGTCTCGCTCAGAAGTCCTAGAAGTAAGGACTCGGTCTGTGTTTTCTGGAGACATTAATCCACCTATGCCCCCTAGCAAACCACTCAACATTATCTCATGAGTATCCAGTGTAAGCACATTCTTTGCTTGATCATTGACTGCCCCTAAATAGCTCTGATTCATAAAACCACCATATCCTTTGATTATAAAAAAAGTAGGTGGGCCTCCCTGGTGGGACAAGGGGTTAAGCACCACACTATGAAGCATCTGCAATCACTGCAGCACGAGTTCTATCCCCAGGCAGGGAGCTGACCCACATGGCGCAGCAGACCTCTCCTGTCTTGCCCACTGCTCCCCTCAGCAGTGTATTTCAGTAGATCCAACTGTTCTGCTCCCCATTCTGTTTCTGATGAATACTCTTACCCACCCACCCACACACCCACACACACACACACAGACACACACCTCTGGCCTGTACCCCAGCTCTTGTGTGCATAAATAATCATAAATCTTTATTGTGTAGACTCATTGCCTACACACTTCCAAGGTGTGTGTCTTGCCCTTATACTCCTCTCTGCCCTTTGTACCTGTGCATTCAAGAGCTCGTTCCAGTACGGCTACTGAAGCACTGAGTTCTGCAAGAACAGTCCCCTTGCCTTCTGTGTAGGTGTGGCTACACATCAGATTTGCATTTTTGTAACTTCTCATGCTCTTGAGCAGCTCTTCATTTTACTGTATCACACCATGGCCCTCCTGCCTATCTCTTCTCTGAACATTGCTTTAATGTTCTGGAGATGCAAGGATTTCTTTTATTCAAGAACACTTTGACTTTCTACCATCCTTTGAGGATTTTCTTTCTATTTTAATATGTTCTGTCTCTTGATTCCAGTTTGGAATGGGATCAAACTGTTCCTGCCCCTTGATATCTGTCTTCAAGTTCTTGTTTTGACAATCTTCAAAGACCCTCAAAGCTTTGAGGATTTTCTTTCCATTATCATTGCTTCATCAGAAGTGTAAGTTTATAACTCATAGCCATTATTCTTTCTTTCATGTACAACAGAGCGGAGAGATATCTGGGAGAAGCTTCTCCCTGGCATTTCAGGATAGGCTCAGGAGACCTGCTAGTCCTGAGGAATCCTGAAATCAGTGGTAATGAGAACTCTGAGCGCTGAGAGTCAGAATAAAAAAAAAAGGACTCCCTTGTAGTGTAGGGGTTGAACACCACACCGTGAAGCATATACAACCACTGCAGCACCAGTTCGATCCCCGGCCAGGGAGGTGACCCACATGGTGCAGCAGACCTCTCCTGCCTCTCTCACTGCTCCCCTCAGCAGTGTGTTTCAGTCAGTCTGCCTGTTCTGCTTCCCCCCGCCTCTGGTGAATCCTCTCACCTCCTGTGACTCTGGCCTGTACCCCGGTTCTTGTATGCATAAATAAATCTTAAAAAAAAAAAAAGAGTCAAAAAAAAGGAGTGGGTGACGGGAGCCTTTGCCCACCTCTGGAAAGTCTTCCTTGGCTGGTCAGCGAGCTGGACAAGGCTGGAAGGCACGAGGGAGTTGGCTTCAGATCCAATTGCTTGTTGCTAGAGGACAGCCCCTGAAGTGGGTCCTGGGGTTGTGCCATTCTGCCTGAAGTCAAGGGAATGTCTCTGTTTCTCAACTTCTGAGAGAGGGACTGTGAAAGCCGAGAGAGCAAGCTACCCTTTGGGAAGCTAATAACAAATCTGTAAATTTCTTCCCGTCTTGGCAAGGCCAGAGTTACTTTTCTGTTGGTGATTTTCAGACACAAATGCATTTAATGCCTCAATATAATTCTCCTGGGCCTCCCTGGTGGTGCAAGGGGTTAGATCTCAGCATTATGAAGCTATTGGCAGCCACTGCAGCATGAGTTCTGGTCTCTTCAGTCTGTCACTCAAGCTTACCCCCTGGGGGTACAGCTCCAGCTCCCAGTGTTTGCCCTCAGACCCCAGTAGCCAACCCTACTACATGAGGCTGACTCCAGCCTTGACCCTGGCCTGGGAGGCTGTCCCCTCCATGCCTAGAAGGCCAACTCCTCATGGATGCAATCAACTTCATTGTCTTATCTACAGACTGGCCATCTTTTATGGCTGGCTTCCCCCCTGCCCTCCAGGTCTCTGCTCATCAGACAACAGCCATGTTCTACTGCAGCTTTGGGTTCCACAGCATAGACAATACTGGGCGTAGGACAGACAGCATGTGGCCACAACAAAACTTCTCCTGGGTCTGCTCCATTTCACTAAGGCATTCTTGCTAATGACTGACTAAGAAGTAATTACTAAAAGGTAAACAGACCCATATCAAAATTTTCTACATTTGTTTAAGCCTTAAATAAATTTGAATTGGGCAAGAGCCAACCTCGATGGAAAGGACCTCTGAGGAGCTTTACTAAATGAGAGACTTTTGTAGGCACGAGGGAGCAGGAACTAGGAAGTTCTAACAGGCAGGAAAGTGGACTGTGTGGTCAGGTTACTGACCCACCCCCCAGTATTGGGAGGACCCAAAGCCTGACAGGCAGATTATCTAACCAGTGCTGGTCAGGTGACCCCTGACTGATGGGTTTAAGGTTCCATTTCTGGGAGAGCCCAAACTATAATTAGACTAAACCCCAGCTAGTCAACTTCTGTCCTGTGTTTAACCAGATAAGGCACTTCTTATCCCCCAGTTGACAAACATTTACTGTTTCCAGATTTCACCTGGAGAAGTGTGAATTACATGACACGGGTCATAGGCTCCTCTCTTTGGGGTTCCCTGTGGTGACCTCCCAGTAATGGACAGTTAGGTGCTGGTGGTCGAACTGGCTGGTCTAAGAACAACAGTGGATGGTGTGAGTGGGGTGTGGGGCAGGGAGAGGAGGAGGGTGCCAGGAGTGGGCTACAGGAGGAGCAGGGCCTGAAGTGGCATGAAGGCCTGGGAGGATTGAGGCCTCCACCATGTGCTTACCTTGCTGCAGTTTTACCACAGCCCAGTGTGGGGTATTGAACAATAATGCCGCCTTAGGGTATTGTTCCCACTGTGTCAGGAGAGAGCCTGGTGGAGTCAGAAATTCCCTAAAGGAGACTGGAAGACACACCCTGAAGCTAAACACCCAACTACAGTAGAAAGCACAGGAAATGAGATTCATTCAGAACTGTGGTAATTCTACAACCCTGCCACCATGTGGCAGTAGAAGAACACTGCAGCTGGCACACCTAAAGGGATAGTTTGGAAAAACTTGAGTACCCCTCAAAAAGACACAATTCTCAAGTTCTGTCTCAATTTCCAACTCCCCGGTAAAGACATAGAACATTTCCATCAACCTATATGATTTTATTCTTGTGCGATTTTCTTTCACACTTATTAAAGGTGACTTGTAATGAGCAGAAATTTTATAATTTTAATTCCCGTTAGTCAACAATACATTTAAAGCTAATGCTTTTTTTGGTATCTTCTCCAAGAGATCTTTACTTAACTAGGTAGTGAAGTCATTCTCCTATTTCTTCTAGATGTTTTATAATTCTGTCTTTCACTCAGTGTTCCTGTGTTTCTTTCCAATCATTACTCCTCTGCCATTGTTCTCTGCCTTCCATAGATTAGATTTGCTTGTTGTTAAGCATGATATAAATGGAGTCCTATAGGATGTGATATTTTTGTGTCTGACTCACAGTGTCTATGAGATTTATCTGTGTTGTTGTGTATACAGGCAAGTCTCATCAATCACAATCTCCCTAGGCGATTCCTAGGGAATCTCCTGAGTCACCGAATTAGTGAATTCTGAACAAGTAGTCCTTGGAGTATCAGAGAATTAACTTCCTGGGAGTCTCTAGACTAGAATTTCATCAATAGGTTAATACATATAAGCAAAAATATCAATGCAGTTACCTTAAACAATCTGGAAGTTAGGAGAGCCAATGCCCCTTATAGTAAAAAGTTCTCATGTAACTTTTGACTCCCTCAAAACTTAACTACTAATAGTCTGCTGTTACTGGAAGCTCTGCCAATAAAAACAGAATCAAGTAACACATGTTCTATGTATTTCATACCATATTCCTTTTTCTTAAGA
The DNA here is from genome assembly GCA_019455555.1 of Galemys pyrenaicus. Classification (NCBI taxonomy): domain Eukaryota; kingdom Metazoa; phylum Chordata; class Mammalia; order Eulipotyphla; family Talpidae; genus Galemys; species Galemys pyrenaicus. The sequence continues at coordinate 2,333,554 of JAGFMF010011412.1, forward strand.
TTTATTGATTTATGCATACAAGAGCTGGTACAGGGATGCAGGGGGTGGGTGAGAGGATTCACCAGAAACAGAATGGGGAGCAGAACAGGCAGATCTACTGAAATACACTGCTGAGGAGAGCAGTGGTGAGACAGGAGAAGTCTGCTGCACCATGTGGGTCAGCTCCCTGACTGGGATTGAACTCATGCTGCAGTGGCAGCCAATAGCTTCATAGTGCTGAGACTTAACCCTGGTTCCATCAGGGAGGCCCCATACTCTATTCTTCTTTTTTCTAGTAAGGATTTATTTATTTAAGCATACAAGAACTGGAGTACAGGCCAAAGGTGTAGGGGGTACAGGCCAAAGGTGTAGGGGGATTCACCAGAGACAGTAGGTAACAGAATAGGCAGATCTGCTGAAGTGCATTGCTGAGGGGAGCAGCGGGCAAGGCAGGAGAGGTCTGCTGTTCCACGCAGGTCAGCTCCCCAGCGAGGGATCAAACTCATGCTGCAGTGGCTGTGGATGCATCGTAGTGTGGTGTTCAACATCTTGCACCACCAGGGAGGCCCCCCCCATACTATATTCTTAACAATAAAGACAGAGAAAGGAAAATGTTATTTAAAAAATTACAAGGAAAAGAAAGTTAACAGTACTATATTTTACTTTTTTTAAAGGTTTATTTATTTATACATACAAGAGCTGGTGTACAGGCCAGAGTCGCGGAAGGTGAGAGGATTCACCAGACAAGAGTGGGGAGCAGAACAGGCAGATTGACTGAAACACGCTGCTGAGGGCAGCAGCGGGCCAGGCAGGAGAGGTCTTCAACGCCATGTGGGTCCCCTCCCTGGCCAGCGGCAGGGATCGAACTTGTGCTGCAGTGGCTGCGGTTTGCTTCATAGTGCGTCGCTTAACCCACTGCGCTACCAGGGAGACCCCTATATTTTTCAATACCATAGTTTTATGCCATCTGTTTACTAGCAAACGTGCAATTAAATGAATTTGTGTACCTCAAATCTGTGTTGTTCAAGGGACAACAGTATATATAAAATGTATATTAAATAAGATGTGTAAACAAGTAAATTGGGCTGTGTCCTGTTTAAAACACTTTAAAATATATTGTTGAGGGCCTCCCTGGTGGCATCCCTCTGTCCCAGCACAATCACCACTGTGGCCTGAGTTCGATCCCCAGCCAGGGAGCTGACCCACATGGCGCAGCAGACCTGCTCCTGTCAGCAGTGTATGTCAGTGAATCTGCCTGTTCTGCTCCCCACTCTGTCTCTGGTGTAACCACTCACCCCCACCCCTATGGCCTGCACCCTAGTTCTTTTACACAAAAATAAATAAATATATTAACATTAAATTGACTGTCAATAGCACTATAGATTATAGCCAAAAGAAGCTGATCCAACACATGTCTTCTCCAGAAGGCACTCCACAGCCTTCTTGTACTTAGGAACACTATGAAGCACTTTAGCACTATACTGAGGATAAGAGGAGTATTTCATTTATTGATTTATTTTTAACTTTTTTAATTAAATTTTTTTTGCAGTAACATTGGCTTACAGCACTATATTTGATAGGGATAGGGGTTCACATCTCTTCAAATGTATGTTGCCACACACCATGCCCACCACTAAAGCACCCATCATCACCCAGCACAGTTCATTGGGCCCCCTCCATACCTTGCTCCCCACTCCTCCCTCTCTTCTCTTAGCCTCAGTTCTACAGTCAGATTCCAATTGTTTCGGATCTCATTATATAGGGTTTCTGTATATTAATTTTCACATTCCCCTCTTTTAATCAAGATTTTTCTCTCAATGCATCACTGATCGAGGGCCTCCCTGGTGGCACAGGAGTTACGTCTCAGCACTATCAAGCTATCAGCAGCCACTGCAGCACAAGTTCAATCCCCGGCCAGGGAGCTGACCCACATGACACAGCATACCTCTCCTGTCTTACTGCTACTCTCCTCAGCAGTATATTTCAGTAGATCCACTTGTTCTGCTCCCCTCTCTGTCTGTAGTGAATCCTCTCACCCCCCGCACCTCTGGCCTATACCCCAGCTCTTGCATGCATGCATAAATAAATCTTTAAAAAGGAAAAAAAAAGCATTACTGATCAAGACTCAGGTTTATCCCAGAATAAGTCAGCTCTTATGCCTTGGTACCAGACAGGAAAAGATGTGATAATTGGGATTTCCAAGGAGAGGTGGGTTTGCTAAACTGACTTTTAAGGCCTCAAAGACCATTCCTTCATCTTCTCATAAAATTTGGTCAGGATTATTATTATTTTTTAAAGATTTTATTCATTCATTCATTCATTCATTCAAGAACTGGGGTGTAGGCCAGAGGTGCTGGGGGTGAGAGTCACCAGACAGAGTGGGGAGCAGAACACGAGGATCTACTGAAATACACTGCTGATGGGAGCAGCGGGTGAGACAGGACAGGTCTGCAGTGCCATGTGGGTCCCCTCCCTGGCCAGGGACGGAACTCTGACTGCAGTGGCTGTGGACAGCTTCATAGTGTTGTGCCTTAACCCCTTGTGTCACTAGGACAGCCCTGGCCCTTTGATTTCTTACAGACGAAATTTGAATATCGCAGTGTAAAGAATAAGAGACATCTGGTCTTGAAATCTTCTAATACAGTCTTTATGCATTAAAGGCCTTTACTTACAGGGATTGATTGCTTCTGGGGAGAGTTTTAGAGGGATCTATTAGAATCTTAATGCAAAGTGAACTGCGAGTTTGCCAACATCAGCAGGAGAATTTGCCCATAGGAGGATGGTGTCTGAGTTAATAGGGATAAATGATGAGTGTTGCCAAAATCAACTGTAGAGCTGCCAGAGACAGGGCAAAAAAAGCTAACAATGGCTCATTTAATTCACTTTGTTCTCTATTTTGATCATTTTGCCACCTGTAGAATTACTTTCCCCCTAAATTCCTGCAGGAAACTTCTTTTAAAACAGTCTTGATGTAATAAATGAACAGGAGTGAAGGAATTAAGGAGAAATCGGTAGGTGTCTCTCAAGGAACCTAAAAAAACATACTACGTTCAGAGACAGGAATCTTTTATTAGAAATTTATTAGAAATCTCCACTACCTGCATAACATCAGTACTTTGAGACATGGGCTGTTTTGGAGCTAAAAGTCAAGCACCAAAATGTATGGAGCAAATGTCAAAAAGGGCAGAGAGATTCATTCCCAATCTAGGGAGCTGACTCTAAGCTGATTAAGAGGGAGGACTGGTAAATAGCCTTGTAGTTCCTGGACAATCAGCAGAAGTTGATCTGCGAAAATAACCATTTCTGGAGTAGACAAGAGTTTGCCACTGAACTTTGGTTCTTTTTACCAAAACAGAAAGGTCTGGACTCATCCCATAACAAACACAGAGTTGCAGACTACCAAAGTAAATCTAGTATCGAAAGGAAAATCTGAATTTTCCTTGAAGACAATTTGAAGTAGATTAAAATAATCATAAACAGCTTCATCAAAAAAAAAAAAAAAAAAGCCTGTTAAAATTGTTTAGTGAAGCTTCCCATCAAGATTCTAGCCTCTTGCCAAAAGTTAGGGGTTTGCTTATCTAAATCCTTATCAGGATTTTCTCACATGGAAAGTTTTACCCAATGTTTGCCCTGACCCTCACCAACAAATATGTGAACTAACTGACAGACATCAGAAGGTTTGTGTAACTCCGCTAAATTTTTCAGCAAACCAGCAAGTGTTCTCATTTATTTTAAGCAACTAATTATGGTTCACAGTTGGGTCTTAGTCTAAGGAATACCAGATCTGAGGTTTGTCTAAATAAATTCAGAAGGGGAGGGATTCGAAGAGGTTCACAGGAAGGAGTTCAGTGAAAGAAGTCGAAAGGGGAAAACGATAGCTTGGAGGACAGGTAGATGAGCGAGAGAGGCAGGACAGGGGGCACCATAGGCAGGTTCTGGATTCATGGCTGATGCACACATCTGGAGCCAAAGGAAGTAGAGGAGGGGAAAGAGAGGGTTCAGAAACCATTTACCTTCCCTTAACTGTTTGTCATTCTCAGCTAATTGTGAAATTTTATCTCAGGGCCTCCCTGGTGGCACAGGGGTTAAGTCTCAGTACTATCAAGCCATGGCCAGCCACTGCAGCATGAGTTCGATCCCCAGCCAGGGAGCTGACCCACATGGCGCTGCAGACCTCGCCTGTCTCACTCGCTGCTCCCCTCAGCAGCGTATTTCAGTAAATCCAATCCTGTTCTGTGCCCCACTCTGTCTCTGGTGAGTCCTCTTCCCCCCTCTCCACGCCTGCACCTCTGGTCTGCTGATCTTGTAGGGAGCAAAACTGCCACCTCAAAAGACGTCCTTTTGGCCAAAGCTTGATTCAAAGAGGGGCTCTGAATATTGGGGGGAGATTGCTTTTGATATTTATTTACAAACCTTTCTCTGTTACTGCCTTTTTCAGGAAGATTAATCTCCTTACATCTTTGTAATAAAGAAAGCAGAACTAAATCTTCATATTTTTATCAATTATGTTTTCCCCAGTAACTCCCTGACCTTCCCTTTTCTCCCTTCAACTTCTGCTGTCTTCGCTAAACTAACATAATGTCAACAGTGATTTAGTCATGATGAGTGTCTCCCACGTCTCCAGGCAGTATACAAGCTATCCTCAAACTTCTTTATAACTTTTTTCTCTCATCAGTCTGCCTGATGCTTGTTTGATTGTTTTTATTTACTTATTTTTTAAAATTTATTTTTGCATAGAAGAACTGGGGTGTAGGCCAGAGGGGTGTGTGTGTGTGTGTGTGTGTGTGTGTGTGTGTGTGTTTGTCAGGGCAGGGGTGTGAGAGGGTTCACCAGAGACCCAGTGGGGAGCAGAACAGGCAGATCCACTAACACACACTGCTGAGGGGAGCAGCGGCAGACAGGAGAGGTCTGCTGCGCTGCGTGGGGTCGGCTCCCTGGCCTGGGATTGAGCTCAGGCTGTGGCTGTGATAGTGCTGAGACTTAACCCCTAGGCCACAAGGGAGACCCTTGTTTGATTATTTGCCAGCAAAGAAGAACCCAGAGGAATGTGGGATGATTTCCCTTGCACCCCAACAAACTCAAACAAAAAGCAATCAGTTATTCCACCATCAAAATGGATTTGTTAGGACACAACAAGAAAAAGGCAATTTGGTAAGTATGGTGTCATGATAATGAGTTCTAGGGCAAGTTAGGGTTAAGCTGGCAGCTTTACCAATAGAGCAGGTGGGCACTTTGGGAGAGTTAAAGAAGCTTCTGAGATAAAGATAGTAAATTCTAAGAGTGCTAACCAAAACATACTCCACAGGTGAGGTCAGAAAGTCCAGGAGGACTAAATAAACAAGTAGAGTAAAACTTGAGAAAATAAGACCTTGGGTAAGGGAGGTAAAAGGAGAAATTCTAAGATAAGAGCTGGGAAAATGGACACATCTGCCCCAAGGAGTATAGCCATTGGGAAAGATGGTCCATCACAAAGTAGGGTGATGAGACTTTTAGAATAGGGAAAAAAAGTTTAAATATCCTCTAAACAGGAGCTCATGGTGGCATCTTTTGCCCCTCCTTGACATGCAAACTTGGAGTCTTCCCTTTTGTTCTTTTTCCTCTAAATAAACTTTGTTCTCTAAATAAAGATTTGCTTCTCTCCACTTATTTACCCAAGTCCTGTGGATTCCTTTCTATGGCTTCATGGGACAAGAACACGTTCAAGGGTTGAATTCCTGACTTTTCACAGCTTCTCCAGGGTGGAAAGCAGCATCAGTGGGCAATGCACCAGCTTCAGAAAGACCCACAAATACTCTTCCTTAACCCAGTACTAGCACCCCCCTTAAAGATCCTTTGGAGGGACTACTAGGTAAAGTTACTGCCTTGCTTCTAAGGCAGGGAAGCAACAGCACTCCCCACTGAAATGCAGGCATGGGGGGTCCTGTAATACACTGGTATGCCTATATTAGCACTCCCTTCTAGTCTCCTAGCCCATTTAAATAGGGTTTCTGCCTACTAATTTCACAGTGGAATTCCCAGGAATTTTTGTTGCTGATTTCCAATTTAATTCCATTATGATCATACTACACACAAATTATTAAATTTGTTTTATGGTCCAGACTAAGCGCTATTTTGGTAAATGTTTCATGTATAGTTAGGAGAAATATGTGTTATACTGTTGTTCAAGGAGTATTCTATAATACTCCTTGAATACTAGTATTTATAGAATACTAACTAGTATTCTATAAATACTAGTTTTGTCAAGTTGGTTAATAATGTTCAAGTTTTCTCTATCCTTATTGATTTTCTGTCTAAGTGCTCTGTCAGTAATTGAGAGAAGGACGTTGAGATCTATGACAATAACTGGATTTTGATTATCTTTGCTGTCAGTTTTTTGGTCCATGGATTTTTTAAAAATATTTTTTAAATTAATTTATTTTGCATAGAAGAACTGGGGTATAGGTCAGAGGTGCAGTGGGTGAGAGGATTCACCAGAGACAGAGTGGGGAGCAGACCAGATGGATCTACTGAATCACACTACTAAAGGGAGCAGCAGGCAAGACAGGAGAGGTCTGCTGCACCCTGTGGGTCAGCCTCCTGGTGTGGACTGAACTCATGATGCAGTGGCTGGAGATAGCTTGATAGCTGTGCCACCAGAGTAGCCCCCAATTGTTTATTTTAGTTTCCATTTCATGGGTGTCAAGTCGCAAAAAATATATCATAGAACATACCACCAATGGTTTCTTCTATGTATTTTTTATTGCAAATCTTCTATGTAAACCTTTAACCCATTGGGAGTTTATTTTTGTGTGTGAATTTAGGGATTAAACAAGTTTACTTAAGAAAAAATCCCAAAGACTATTAATTAAAAAACTATGGGAACTTAATATGTATGTTTTAAATGTTGATAAAAGTTTACTTATTTGTAGTATAATGAGTTCATATTGATTTAAATATTTTTGTTTCACTTTATAAGCCAATTATATAAAAATCAAAGATTTTTAATTTAGGTTTATTCTGTCAATTGATTTTCTTTTCCTGAGTTATCATTAGTAAAGTTCATGCTTACAAAATATTTCCTAAGAATAAAATTTCTGGGGCCTCCCTTGTGGTGCAAGGGGTTAAGTCTCAGCACTATCAAGCTATTGACACCAAGTACAGGCTAACTGCAAACTCAAGCTAACTGCAGCATGAGTTCGATCCCTGACCAAGGAAATAACCCACGTAGTGCACCAGACCTCTCCTGTCTCTCCCACTGCTCCCCTCAGCAGTGTATTTCAGTCAATCCACCTGTTCTGCTCCCTACTCTGTCTCTGGTGACTCCTCTCAGCCCTCCCCCATCTTTGGCCTACACCAAAGTTATTCTACACAAAAATAAATAAAATATTTTTCAAGCAAAATAATAAAATGTCTTTGACTCCATCACTACAAAAACCACAAAGAGATTAGTATACTTAAAAAATAAAGCTGTGGGAAATCAAGATAATTACCATACTGATAAAGAACAGAGAAGCAGGTCAACAAAACAGTGTCTAGATGTAGATCTGCACAAGTGTAAACCAACTGGCCTTTGATTTAGTGAAAGGAAATTATTTTCAATAAATGATACTGAACCAACTAGACACCACCTGGATATGAAACAGCAGGGAACAAGAGCCTAAACAATCTTAAAAATGAGGAGCAGATTATGAAGACTCATATTTCTAAATAACAAAACTTACTACAAAACAAAATAATCATGCCAGCTTGATATTAGTGTAACAGTCAATATGAAGATCAACAGAATGATTAATAGAAACAAAGAAACTTGTGTAGTTACAATCCATTGATTTTCAACAATGGCACAAGGGGTTGAGTCTCAGCACTATGAAGCTATCCACAACCACGGCAGCATGAGTTTGATTCCCTGGCGAGGGGGCTGACCCACATGGCGCAGCAGACCTCTCCTGCCTCACCCGCTGCTCCCCTCAGCAGTGTATTTCAGTCAATCTGCCTGTTCTGTTCGCCTTCTGGTGAATCCTCTCCCCCTGGCCCAGCCCTCACCTCTGGCCTATACCCCAGTTCTTATATGCATAAATAAATAAATCTTTAAAAGAAATAATACACAGATGTAATAAATATCTGAACAGTAAAATGTGTTCATCAGGGTCTTGTCTACCAATAGCTGAACGTTTTTGTCCCTTATTCTCAGTATTTCTGCTCCACTTGCAACAGTCTTTTCCTTAAAAAATTGTCCATATTGTGTCGACACCAGTTCTTTCTGGATATTTCCAAAGTCCTTAAGGAATCCAACTGACTCAAGACTTGGTCTTCCTGCCGCCCCTGAGGGCAAACTGATTGACTTTTTGTGCTCACCTACATATCAGATCCTTGGTTTCAGTGTTTTCAGAGCTGTTCCTGAGGGACATGACACTGGGGAATTTCTATGTTCTAGAGCTCTCTGTAAAGCCAGGACTCCTGTTGTTTTTTCCATCTACAATTTCTGCACAGACTAAATCTAAACTATAGAGGATCCAGCTTTTTAGGTCATTTAACTCCACCCACTGTTCACCAATTTTATAGAAGCAGTTGTCTCTTCTTGTTTCCTTCTAGTTTTCTCTTTTTTTTTTTTTTAAAGATTTATTTATTTATGCATACAAGCACTGTGGTACAGGCCAGAGGTGTGGAGGCAGTGAGAGGATTCACCATAGAAAGCAGGGAGCAGAACAGGCAGATCAATGGAAGTACACTGCTGAGGGGAGCAGCGGGCCAGGCAGGAGAGGTCTGCCACACCATGTGGGTCCCCTCCCTGGCTGGCAGCAGGGATCAAACTCATGCTGCAGTGGCTGCAGTTTGCTTCATAGTGTGTTGCTTAACCCACTGCGCCACCAGGGAGGCCCCAAGTTTTCTTTATTTTTTCTTAAGATTTATTTATTTATGCATATAAGACCTGGGGTACAGGCCAGAGTTGAGGGAGGTGACAGAATTCACCAGAGACAGAGCAGAGAGCAGAACAGGTGGATTTACTGAAATACACTGCTGAGGGGAGCAGAGGGCGAGGTAGAAGAGGTCTGCTGCACCATGTGGGTCACCTACCTGGCTGGGGATAGAACTCATGTTGCAGTGGCTGCGGATAGATTCATTGTGCTGAGACTTAACCCCTGCACCAACAGGGAGGCCCTGTTTTCTTCTAGTTGTTCTCTCTCTTGTTTGAAAGCATTTAGAAAATTCAGACATTATACTGTCATTATGGTCTTGCTCTTTCTAGGGTTTCTTATAAAATTTTAAGCAAAGTGACTAAAGGATTCCTGCTAATTTCCAGGACCCTGGGTTATATAATGAATGACCACTTGTTTGCATGCCTCAAAGCAAATGTAGCTCTTCCCCTAAATGTTGGCACCTATTTAAAGACAGGACTACTCTCCTCAGGTGCTGTGGCTGGCAATAGCTTGATAGCACTGAGACTTTAACCCCTGTACCACCAGGGAGGCCCCTTATATCTGTGTTTATTTTGCTTGTCAGTGATAGTCTCTCAGATCATTTTCCTCCTCATTGCAGAAATCACTGCAATATCAGCAATACTTGGTTCCTCATATACAAATAAACTTGTGCTTTTTATTATTATTATTTTTTAAAGATTTATTTATTTATGTATACAAGCACTGGGGTACTGGCCAGAGGTGTGGGGGGGTGAGAGGATTCACCACAGAGAGCGGGGAGCAGAACAGGCAGATCAACGGAAGTACACTGCTGAGGGGAGCA
>JAGFMF010011412.1:2364276-2422091 GCA_019455555.1 Galemys pyrenaicus
ATCTGCCTGTTCTGCTCCCCGCTTTCTGTGGTGAATCCTCTCACCCCCCCATATCTCTGGCCTGTACCCCAGTGCTTGTATGCATAAATAAATAAATCTTAAAAAAAAAATGGATAGAAGAACTTAAAAGACACTACTCCAAAGAAGACATGCACATCGCCAACAGGCACATGAGAAAATGCTCAACATTCCTTATAATCAGGAAAATGCAAATTAAAACCCCAACAACAACAAATGCTGGTGAGGATGTGGAGAAAAAAGAACTCTACTACACTGCTGGTGTGAATGCAAGTTAATCCAACCATTATGGAAGGCCGTATGGAGGTTCCTCAGTCTATTAAAAATAGAGCTACCATATGACCCAACAATTCCACTCCTAGGGATCTACCCAAAGGACACAAAAACACTGATCCAAAAGAGCACCTGTACCCCCATGTTCATTGCAGCACTATTTATAATCAGTAAGACCCATAATCAACCCAAATGCCCAAAAGTAGATGACTGGATCAAGGAGATATGGTACATATACACAATGGAATACTATTCAGCAATCAAAAATGATAAACTAGGGCCATTTATAGAAACCTGGATGGAGCTAGAAGGAATTATATACTCAGTGAAACAAGTCAGAAGGCAAGAGAAAAATATCAGATGACTTCACTTTTAGGAGGAATGTAAAGGAACAACAACTACAAAAAAAATGAGAGAGCTCAAGGAAATGAGTAATTACAGTCAAAAACAAACAAACAAATAAAAAACACAACAAGAACAAAAGGACAAAGACAAACCAAAGGGATCATTCGGGGGGAGGGTGGGGTAGAGACCGGGATGAGGGTAGAAAGAGCACAAGGGACTGAGGTGATGGTGCACGGGTGAAATGGTGGTGGGAATTCCGGGGGGGCTACAAATGATGTGAAATATAATTAAATAAATTTAAAAAAAATGGAAATATGTTATTAGCCAGAAAAAAAAAAACACAAAAATCAGTGTGGCTCCTTCTTACAAAGTTAAAAATACTTATCATGTGACCTAGCAATCTGACTTGTTGGACTTCAGCCTAGGCAATGAAAAGTACTGTTCATACAAAAATACATATGTAAACATTTATAGCAGCTGTATTTCCAACCACTAAAATTAGAAACAAACCAATATCCTTCAAATAGGGCAACAAACAGTGGTACCTATATGCAGTGGAGTACTACTCAGCCATAAACATGACCTACCAATACAAACCACAACCTGGATGAATGTCAGAGGCTTTATGTTGAATGAAAGAAGCCAGTCTCAAAAACTGTGTACTGAATCATTCAATTCATGTTTTTGAAAGATAAAACTAAAGCAATGGAGAATAGATAATGATTTCCAGGGGCTCAAGTGAAGAAGGTTGTGATTATAAAAAAAATAGCATGAATGAGTTACTTGCATGATAGAACTTTTCAGTATCCCAGATATGATGCTAGTTTACAAATATATACATATTCACGGAGATAAATACCAAGAAAGTCAATAACAATAAAAATAAACATACATTAGCCAATGTTGTAGCACACAAAGGTACACAATAAGTGTCTGATGACTCAAGTTACAAATAATGTTGAAAATCACTCTTGCCCATGTTCCCATCCTTGTTGAAATTATTGTGCTGGTGTGTGTGTGTGTGTGAGCTTTTTTAGAGAAAGAGAAAATTAAAGACAAACTTCAGGACAATTTCATCATCGAGGACACAGTTATTTTTAAGGTCACTAGGTCCACATCTCTCATTTTAGTAATAACAATTCTTTGGAAGAACTTTAATAAATATGTATTAATTATTTCCTTAACTGATACCTCTTTCCTTTTTACAATCTTCCCTTTTATGAACCTCCAGGATCTTCCCAGGTGGAATAATCCCTACTCCAAATTTCCATTTTCTTAAGACAATCGGTCTTTTAATTCCTTTAGTCATTATGATCGATTTTGTGTTGGGTACATGAACCAAGAAAGGAAATAAAGGTCAACAAGACTCCATTTCAGACTTACTATGTGAGATATGGAATAAATAAGATCTCTATTCTATTGAATTTAAACCTGACTTGACTCCAGGATTTATTTTCATCTTTTAATGATAATGGAAGAGCAAGCACAAAGAACAAGGAGGTCGGGAAATAAACTGGGGAGTAAGAAGCTAGTTCCTGGCCATATCATTTGTTCTTTAGTCTTGTGTTTCCCAAATTTAATTAGGGAAAATCTCAGATCCCTTCCCAGTCCCACTGCATGAGAATCTCCAGGGAAGTCCTCATCTCATCTGAAGCTAACCTTAATGTTCCAATTTTCAGAAATACCAACCAACAAATTTCCTTTATAGTTTAAGAGAATTCCAGCTAGTTCTGTCCCTTGTCAATAGAAGCACCCAAACTGACAGAAACCAGCTACATATATTTCTTTTTGTTCTTTCAGATTATTTTTAACAAAGAAGCATAAACTCTCAAAAGCCTATTGATTTACACGCCTTTGATGAAGTTCAAAGAACAACCTCACTTAGGATTTCCAGAACAACACAGAGGAAAAAAAAAACAGATTGAGAAATAGATTTGTTAATCTCTCTCTCCTCCCACTGCTCCTCCCATTGTCCCTTTTTTAGATTAAATAGGTCTAAGGACAACTTTTCAAAAGACATTATTGCTGATGGTGAGAATCACTGCAAGATAGTTGAAGTTGTGGACACTCTCCAAGATGGAGCTCAGTGCTGCAAATCACCGCATAGCTCTCAATGATGGAAACAGCATTCCTGTCATCGGACTTGGTACCTACTCACCACCTAGATTGGTAAAATTTTCTCTCTGTGTATATGTGTGTGTTTAAACACTTTCCTAAATCATTAACTAGAATTTGTTTTGTTTTGGATTTTCCCCCCTGAGAATAGATTTTTATTTCCAAAGACAACCCATTCAAATTTCAACATGTAAATAAAACTATTGTGAAGATTTCATAGTGTATTCCACACTAAGGAATGAAGACTTCTTTTCTCCCATCTCACAGAAACAAATTTTGAACATTCTCATAAAATACTTTTTTCTGTGATTCTGTCTCTGGTAGTAGCCTTCTCAAATTCAGATTGTGAAGCACTTTCTTCCTCATCAGCATTCCTACTTACAGAATTTTCTGTTTCTTTGAGGGTAAGTGTCCTTTATTCTTTTTCTTGGATGTCTCTTCCATAGAAGATAATCTGGAATTTTTCGTGTGATCACTCTGGACTATTTATTTTGGTTTTATCATTTCTTTTTGACTTATTTTCTCCTATGAGGAAAATTTGTTTTAAAGGAACATTCTTGACATAATTTTAAGAAGTGCATTTTTCTTTTCAGTGTGTAATTAATTTTGAATTGAACTCATTGAATTGCTTTTTTATAATAATAAAAGCAATATCCAAGGACTCAATACATATTTAGCCAAAAGCTAAACTTTATGGATTGCATAATAGTACCTTCCTTCTTCCTTTACTGAAGTAAACTGACTGCTGATCATTAGGTTGAATTGAGGCACCTGAAATTTCTGAGTTTATGGCTTGTGTTTTTTAAGTTTATATTTAAGAATTTAGTTTTAACAAAATTTAGTGAGAAATTACCATGTGTGATGTACCAGACTTTAAAAGCTTCAAATATGAAGAGAGCAGCCTCTCTGATGCCGAAGGAGTAAAACTATAAAAGAGGAGAGACTGTTTAAAAACTGATTATTAAAAAAAAAAAACTATTGTAGACCAATGATGATGAAATGTTTTCCTAGAACTGTAAATAGCTCTCTAAGAAAAAGGAAAGAAAAACATTTGACCATGAAGATTAGATTGGGCTCTTATTAAAACATGGTAAAGTTTCTATTCATAAAAAAGTATTTTTGTTTTCATCATTGCAATTGGACATTAAGTGCTAATTACCAGAATAAACACTGGTATGTATAGAAATGCTACTAAAATTTGAGCGCTCTTATATGAATGAATCTTATACAGATAAGCATGAGTTAATTTTGCAGAGACATAGAGCCAGGACAGGACATATTAGGGAGAGGGGAACAAGAATATTTGACTTGTCAGGAAAAGCCAACCCACAGTGATACACGGAATTAGTGATGGAGACCAGGTGGATCTGGAAATACACACAAACTGTATAAGAGCACCCTATATATCATCCCCAAGGAGTTGAAACTTTTTTCTGTAGAGAAGGAGCAGCCATGTAATTGACATTGTATCAAGTCCCACATTCCACTCTAATTGTCTGCTTAATTATTTCACTGTTCCCTGTAAATGTTAGGGCAGAGCTGTCACTCCTTACCTGGCACACTGGGCTTTTATGGTGCAGTTACAATCTGTGCAGCAGCAACTACCACCACTCTTCCCCCCTTCCTAAGTGTGAAATGTAAGTCCTGAGTTTCTTGAACCTCTCTCCCACCTCCATACCTATGAATATGCTGACATCTACCTGGATCACCTTTTCTCCTGTAGTGCTTACTTAGCTAGCTCCTACTAAAAATTCAGGATCCAGCTCAAGTGGGTTCCTTAGAGCTCCCTTTCCTGAGGTCACAACCTGCCCATGCTGTGTGTTCACACAGCCTCTGGGTTTGCTTCTACTGTAGCATTTACCACACTAAATTGTAATCATTGTTTCTCTGCCATATTCTCCACCAGATTGTGAACTCCATCAGGGAAGATGTGGTCTAGCACAGCTCTACATTCCCTGTATAGTGTCTAGGAGGTAGTGGGTGTTCAGCTATTTCTGTCAACTTAATGAGTGAGTTTGTGAAAGGGGATGTACATGTTTGTGTGCCTCAGAGGGAATGGAGATGGAAATGGATGCAATAATTGCTAAAGTTTTCTGAACACTTAATTGTGTGTCAGGAACTCTTGAGTGCTTCACAGTATGTGAGTTTTCTGACTTAATCTTCACAACATTAAAAAAAATACAATTTAACCATGTTTTACAAGTGAGAAAATAGACATGGAGAGGTAAAACTAATTGCTTCAAACTTATAATGCTAAGGAATAGAACTGGGATTTTCAATCAACATAGTTTGGTGCCAGATCCTATGCTCTTAATTCCCGTAGTTTCTGTTATGAATAAATATTATGTTAACAAATCTGCATATTTCTAAATATGACTTTCTAGATTTCTAAATATGAAAATATCTAGGAAAGATATACACTGGAAGTATACAGACGAGTACATATATATCTATATATATATACACCTTTCCTGAAACACAGTAGTGCTCAAAGTAATGTGCCTACCTGTAAGTATGATTAAGTGCCTATTATGTGTCTAGTAATATCAAATGCTATGGGTTAGAGACAGTCAAAATGTCTAGCGATCACAGTTTATTTTCTAAAAAGAATTGTAACTCGCTTTGGAAAATAACACACAGCACGTTCCTGAAGATTTGGAGTAGAGGAAGGGGTTAGGCATTGAGAAAGAGACTGGGGAGAAAGGTGTTTCCTCCATAGGGTGCGCACCATACAACTAAAAACTCTTTGGTCATCTACTGGGGGTGGTGAGGTGTGATCTGTGAGATCACCCTGAACTAAAAGTGCTCAGTCAGATTTCATTTCATAGTCAGTCCTGGAGGTGGAGTCACGTGCTAAAATTAAGTCTTCTCCAATGATGATGCCTGAGATTCTTTTCAAAACCCATCATTTCACAGTAAGAGATAAAAGGGCTACAGTGGTTCTTCAACTGAAACTCACTCATGTTCATACTTAGAATCCAGTTGGTCAATGTCTATCCTGGAATGCTGTTCAGTTTTTTTGTTTTTTTAAAGATTTATTTTATTTATGCATACAAGAACTGACATACAGACTAGAGGTGCGAGGGGTGAGAGGATTCACCAGAGACAGAGTGGGAAATAGAACAGGCAGATCAACTAAAGTACACTGCGGAGGGGAGCCAGGGGCAAGGTAGGAGAGGTCAGCCGCACCATGTGGGTCAACTCCCCCTGCAGGCAGCAGGGATTAAACTCTGGCTGCAGTAGCCGCGTTTTGCTTCATAGTGCGTTGCTTAACCCACCGAGTCAGCAAGAAGGCATCACTGTTCAGTTTTTGATAATGCAGTTAGAGGGCAGTACTGTACCAGTGTCCATCTAAGCTCATCTGCTGGAGGCGGTGGGAGGAACGCTATCTAGAAAAGCCTAACAGTATCTGGTCTGTTTAGATTCACACAAACGTGTGGTGACAGGAGCTGTGGGAAAGGTGTTGGGAGAAATTATTGTGGAGCTGTACGAGCAAAATCCCTGCGTCTCCAATCCTATAAAGATTGTTCTTTTCTCTCTCTGTGCCCGTCTTTATTGTAAGATTTTTTATGCCTGAAGGTTCAGGTTAATTTCAGTGGAATCAACATTTATAAGACTAAGCACTCTATACACAACCTCATGGGATGATCATTGATGAAAACTAAACTATACAAAGAATGGGACTTTTCTCTCTGAAAGCTTGCCTGAATGCTTCAATACAGGGATGAAACAGTCTACACTACCCTTTCAGGAGAGCTTCCTTCTGTCTCTCTTCCTGTCGTTTCATCCGGATAATTCTGAAATGTGGGAGGTTTGATGATCATGCCTTCTTTCTGCTTTGATAACAATTAATTCAGTTTCTATAAATATCAGTCCAGGGACTTCATCGCCAGTCAGTTGGTGTTTGATTTTACACTTGGAAAAGGGTATATCCTTAGTTTTTTCCAGTATCTGTGACCCTCATACACACTTACTCCTGCCACTGAAAACTTCCTTGGCTTTGAGAACTCAAATGCCCAAACTGACTTCTGCATTTACGTCATCCAACTGCAAAAACATTATTTGGTGGAAGGGGTAGAGGGTAACAACAAAAAGAAATACCAGGGTGAAAGCCTAGGTTCATATTTCGAAAATAATAACTTCCCAACATTAAAAGAATTAAAATGAGAAGAAATAGAATACAGAGAAAGCAAGGGAGAATACTTCTCTAATAAATCAGGCAAAAGAAAGAAGGACTTGAACTTGGCTAGTGGCTACCAGGAAAATCATTTCACAGAGCTGAGGGCAGAAGTACCTTGGCTAAAGGTTACAAATCATTAAACTGAGCTCTACAAAATTTGCTGACCAACTGGCTGGAACCAATGAGGGCAGATGATAGTTTAAGGTCAAGAATGATGTTTCATCCCAGATTATCACATTCTTGGGGTCTAAGATTTGAAACTTATTTGATTCACCTATGCCTTATTACTCTTCTTCCTTTTTTTTTAACATTGAAAATTTTGAAATAGTATACACTTAGAGGAACAAATAATTTTAAATTTAACCTCTGTGTAACCAACACTCAGAACCAAAGTTAGAACATACCAAACCCCAGAAACCTCTATATGCCCTTCCAAACCCAAACCTTCCTCCAGCATGACGTAATTGCTCTTTTAGTTTTTTTTTTCCTTCTTTATTGCAGTAACATTGGTTTACAAGTGTATATGATTTAGGGGAATAGGTTCACACCTCCTGAGATGTATATTATCACATAACCCCCACCATCAAAGCACCCAAGGCCGCTGGGTCCCCTCCCATTCTTCTAATTTTTAATGGCTATTATTTTTGTGCTTTACTCTAATAGTTGCACAACTTAAACATGCATTTTTTTTAGCAATGATAGTTAAATTTGAATAGATTTAACTAGACTTCATAAGACTGGAAACATACAAATGCATTCTTTTTTTGTTTGTTTTGCCTCTTTTTATAAATATTACATTGTAAGATTCACCCATATTAACCATCTCCAATCACTTTTATTGCTATAAAATATATAATTATAAAAACACATCAGTATCCAATTTGCTATCAGTGGGTATTTGTGTTATTTCCAGTTTGGGGCTTCACAGACAATATTGCTACAAAGAGTTTTGCACATGACTCACTCACATGCATGTGTCTCTAATACATGGATACCGGGAGATGGAAACACATTGCATTGAGTATTAGTATCTTCATTTTTAGTGGGTGATATCAACATAGGTCATTTAAAAATAGGCATAATTTATGATCTCTCCAACAAGATTCACTTTACTCCACATTCTTACCAACACTTGGTATCTCTAAGTTATGCAGCTCTGGTAGGTGTGAAATCATCTCTCATGGTAGTTTAATTTGGATGTCCTTTATTGTACATGAGATTGATCAATTACTCATATTTTATTAGCCATTTTGATATCTTTGGCCAAGCAGCAGTGCCCTCTACAGTTTTGTTGCATTTCCCTTACTGATAAGGGAAATGGATTTTTAAAATATCTGGATACAAATCCTTTGTCCATTATATCTTTGTGAAAGATCTATGTGAAAGATATCTACCTCTTCCTACTTGTCCCTTACCCTCTCAATGATGTTTGTGATGAACAAAATTCCTCAGTTTTAATGTGATCACACTGTCACTTTCTTTCCCAATTTCAGTTGCACGTCACCCCTACTATGAAGATAAAAGGATATGAAAAATAAACAAACAGGCCACACAGATAGTATCAGAAAATAGGATTCATAGTCACAAATAACAAATAGCTTGAGAAAGAGACACATATTCCAGGAATGTCAGAAACATCTTTTTTTATATATTTTCTAATACCAATTATTTAATGCCGTAATTAATAAGGTTTAAACAGAAATTGAAGAAAAACAAACAAAACTATAGGCTGTAAAATGAGATGATATGGATGACAGCAAGCGTGATTAAGTGGGAAAGGCAGTTTGGGGTAGAATTCTGAAATTTACAAGGAAAAATAAAAGAAATATACTACTTCCAGTCTCAGCTATATACATCATTTTAATGAAAGGAATATGACTCCATATAAGATGGTCAAAATAATCTCAGAAATATCACTGAGATTTTGTTGCCTGGAATTAATCATTTAAACACAGAGCTAAAGTAAATATTAGAGGGAAAACCCAACACAATGCATATGAAAGCATATGCTTATCTTCAAAGATTAACCCAAGGGAAGGAGCACCTCAGAGATCATTTATTATCAAGAAAGTGAGAAAGACAGGGGGAAGGCAGAGTATAAATGACTATCTGGCCTGAAGTAATATAGGGATGTTGCTTTACTTAATGTAGATTATGGCACAGAAGCAAGTTATTGCAGGGAAAATCTTCAATTATTCAGCAATCATTAAAAATACTTTTCTAAAAGCTAGGTATCTGATACAGTCCTTACTTGTTAAAGATATTCTTAAGGGCTCAGATGGCAGAAGCATATCCATCACCACCCAAAGTTTCCACATGCTCCTAGGTAATCCACCCTGTCGTCCATCTCTGAAACTCTATTCTGCAGCCTGGGTGATCACTAATCTGTGTTTGACCCTTCAGATTTTTCATTTTATAGCATTTTATATAAATGGAATACAAATTATTTATTTTTTGGTCTGTTTCCTTTCAGTAGAATGTTTTTGATAAGCTTATTGCTGTGTGTGACAGTATTCATTCCTCTCCATTATTGACTGACATTCGATTTTCCTAGTGAATCTCAATTTGTTACCCAATCTTTGATTGATAATTAAACCTTCAATGGACTTGTGTCCTCCTATAAATGGCTGCCACAAAATCTCCCACCACTGGTAAAATCAATCAAATCACATTTCTGAAGTCATGAAGTTGAGAGCACAGCTGGGTTGGATGGAGTCCCTCAGGAAGGGTGGGAAGCTCCTGGGAACCATCTTCCCATCACATCAAAATGAAACTGGGTATGTGTGTGCAAAATGACCTAGTTAAGAGTATCAGACTAAAGGAAATGCTGTTTCTCTTCTTTCCCACCCCAATTTTCTTGTCATTTCAGACTTCTAAGGGGACCTGTGCTAAGGCAGTGGAGGCTGCTATTGATGCAGGATACCAGCACATTGATGGGGCTTACATCTACTATAATGAGCATGAAGTGGGCGAAGCCATCAGAGAGAAGATCAAAGAGGGAAAGGTGCAGAGAGAGAATATCTTCTACTGTGGAAAGGTAAGTGCGTCCTGGGTCCCCATATCTCATATGACAGTGGATCTTGTGTCTTATTTCTCTGCTAAAGAATGTTGGACTCACCAAGAAGAGTGAATCCTTAACTGCCATATTGCTCACTCTTGTCAAGAATTTAGATACTCATTAGCTTTTGAGGTTTAGAACAAAGCTCTGTATTCATGCATGAGCACTGAATTAACATAATACGCACACAAATCTGCCAAGTCCACAAATTAGGGAGTGGAAGGAAGGAGGTGACTTATATTTGCCAAAACTCTCTTTAGGACGACAGTTTTCAGCTTCTTTTGTGTATACTTATATCACTATTTTTTTTATTTAATCTTTTTTATTGGTTGAAAACATTGTTGATGATTTAGGGGTAGAGTTTCACATGTTCAGATGTATGTTACCACACTATGTCCACCACCCAAATACTCCTAATCCTCCACCACAGTCCACTGGTTTCCCAGTGTTCCTAACCCCCCTTTCTGGCAGTCTGAATTCAACACTAAGATTTCTAGGGTTTGTTTTGGTTTAGTTTTGTATGTTTCTTTGTCTTGTCTTTTTATATGGCACATATGAATGAAATCATCCAGTGTTGGTCTTTCTCATTCTGGGTTTGCTTCTCACAATCCCTTCCATTCCATCCACATTGTCATAAATGGCAAGATTTCATCTTTTTTGATAGCTGAGTAGTATTCCATTATGTATATACACAACATCTTCTTAATCCATTCATCTTTCATTGCGCATTCGGTTGTTTCTATAACTTGGCTATTGTATATAGTGCTATAATGAACACAGATGTGCATGTATCCCTTTGAATTGGTGGTTTGATATTCTTCTGCCATTGAGCATCCAAGTTGCTCCCATAACTATTTTTAATATTTTGAGAAACCTCCATACCGTTTGCCAGAGAGATTGAACCACTCTATGTTTCTACTAACAGTATATGAGGGTTCCCTTTTTTCCACATCTCGATGAAGATTTTTTTGCTTTTTTTTTTTCTTAAAATAAGCCATTCTCACAGGTGTAAGTTGGTATCTTATTGTAGTTTTGATTTGTATTTCCCTAATGATAACATACCATAAAATTCAACATTTTAAATCAGTAGTTTTTTTTAAAATTTTTGTTTTTTTAAAAAAATTTTTTTATGCATGCAAGAACTGAAGTACAGGCCAGAGGTGTGTGGGGGTGGTGGTGGTAGTAAGAGGATTCACCAAGTCAGAATGAGGAACAGAACAGGCAGATTGACTGAAATACACTGCTGAGGGGTGCAGCGGGTGAAAGAGGAGAGGCCTGCTGTGCCATATGGGTCACCTCTCTGGCTAGGGATTGAACAGGGGTTGTGGATGCTTCATAGTGCGGTGCTTAACCCCTTGTGCCATCAGGGAGGTCCCTTAAGTCAATAGCTTTTAATATATTCACCAAGTAGTGCCATCATCACCACTACCTAACTCTAGAATATTTTTATCATTCCAAAAAGAAACCTCATACACACTATCAGTCAATTCTCATTTATCCCTCTTTTCCAGCCATTGAAAACCACTGATCTACTTTCTATTTCTGTGGTTTTCCTACCCTGGACATTTCATACAAATAGATTCATACATGTGAATGAATGTGTCTAGTGACTTTGTGTCTAGTTTCTTTCACTTAGTATAATGTTTTCCAGGTTTATTCGTACTGTTGCATGTATCCAAATCTTATTTCTTTTAATGTTTGAAAAATACTCCTTTTTATGATACACTATATTTTTGTTAAAATCACTCACTACCTTTTGAAAAATTTAAAGCATCAGTATTAGAACTCATGATCCACTGAAGAGCAGCCAGAAAAAAAGCATCAAGATAAAAATTAAAATCAATGGAAATGGAGGACGTATAATTACAAGCAGATTTGCAGAAATAAAACTGTACAACTTCAGGCTACTGGTAATATCATTCTCCTGAGTATTCTGGAGAGGACAAGATCCTGCTTTCAAATTCACCCACTCCCCAGAACTCCCGTCCTCCTTGCTCCCTGCTCAGGCTTTTTACCAAGTTCTCCAGGGGACTATGGTTTCCTGAGTCACCAGCCACTTACAGTTATGATTCCAAAGGTCACGTAGAACCACTGTCCCAAAATATCAACCTGAAACCTTTCACTTTATTATAACTCCACAATTTTGATTCCTGAAGATTTTATTATTACAGAGTCTCTCATTAGAGTAAAATACCAAACCTCAAGCTGGGTTCTCCCAAAATATTTCAAGAAAGGAATAAACTTGTACTTATATTTTAAGGGCCTATGACAAAGCAGTCTGACCAAAACCAGAAATATGTTTAGCTTTAGGTCTTATTTTTTTTAGGCTTTTGAACATTTTTTTTCTCCATCATGTATTCTGGAGAAATGGGGTTAGTCAACCAACAGATCATATTATGACATTAGGCTTTTGAACAGAAAAATCAACTTTAATGCAAACAGATTGGTAGGAAAGCAGAAGATAAATTCAAATTTACCTCTCTGGTTAAGAAAGGAAATGAGGTTGTAGAGGTTTGGAGGTAACCAAGGTTGAGAACAAAGGAATTCTATTTCATTGGTTAAGGAGAATGTTAGAATGTTAGGAGCAAAGAAATCTGGTCTTGGTTGAAGTTCATTGTCTAGTTACAAGGCAGTTCAAACACAAAGGATGAAGAGGTTTTTCTTCGAATAACTAGAGTTTTAAATTTGTGTTGGTGGGTTCCTTGTATGCAGGTAGCACCCCTTTCTCTGTGTTCTCAGTGTCCAGCTAGCCTTGAAGGTCAACTCAAGGTTGTTTGTTTTTACTTGCTCAGACTATGTTGCATCACATAAAATGCTTCTGTAAACGCAAGCCTTAAAAATAAAGTTAGATATTCTGTTCTCTATTTTGTATTCTTAGGGTCTGAAAGCAATTTAACCATTTAGTCTCTGTTTCAATATATTCTTCCTTGTTTCAAAGCAGAGATGAGGTCTAATAAATAAATAAATAAATAAATAAATAAATAAATAAATAAATAAATAAATAAATAAATAAAACCAGAAAATTTCCTTCCTATCTCTTTGGTGAACAATTAATGTTGTTGTAATGTCTATTGTTGAAAAAAATTGAACAAATTAGAGACATACTTTCTATTCAATGTCAAAGCTATTTTTCTTCTACTTTAATGTCATAACAGAATCCTGACACGCAAAAATGTAGTATTTATTTATGGCCTCATTATTTTTTTCACTGCTTTATGAGCTTTATTTTGCTATCAGAAAGCACAATTCTCTGAATATTGCCCTAAAAGGTAACAAAGTACATTGTTTTTAGGTGATTGTTTTTGAAAACAGCAATTCTGATTTTTATTCTCTTGCTGTGTCATACAGCAACTTGAAAGATTCTTTAATTTACTAATCAATCTTCTACTGTTTCAAGAAAACCCTCATCACATAGTTTTTCTGTTAGAAATGTTTGGCTTATTATGTTCTTATTTTAGTATTATTTTTAATTTATTCATCATAGTCAAATAAGCAAGACATCTCAAACAACTCATAACACTTGTAATCTCAAATTTTATTTTCAGTGCAATGGTTTTGTTAAATTCATTAAAAAGTACTAATAGTTTATTTTATTTTTATCTTTTTTTTATAATTGTATAATATAAATTTGATCCTTCAAGAAAAGAACTGTGTGCTTTATCCTGATGTGAGCAGTTCCCACAGAAGATGGTGTCTGATTTCTGATTCTCTTACAGGTTTCCAAACTAAAAGAGGCTGAGCAACCACTAAATTCTCTAACCCTTTCTTTAAGAATAAGTAATTGAAGTAAAAAGGACTCATAGTTTGTCACAGACTAAGAAGTGTCAACACCTTTTCATCACTTTTAGTGAACAATTCCGTTTCACTCTTTCTAGATCATTGTCCTTTATTGTGAAATACTTTTGGTAAATTTTAACCTGAAAATATTGAACCAAGACCAATAAACCATTATCTTCAATAATTATAGAGAAAAGAATTAATCTAAATCTAGGTCAGGGTCTTGCAATGGCAGACCTGATCTTGCTGCTAATATACTTCCCCAGCTCTAGCTGGGGTGGGAGAAGAAGGTGAGAAAACTGGCAGGGACTTGGGTAACTGCTATCAAAAAACAGGAACCTCTATACCTCTATAAGTTCTCAAATTATAATGTTATTGTTGCAGACTACATTAAATATATTATTGTAGAATATATTCTAATATATTATTGTTGGAATATATAAAAACAAGTAATAAGTAAATTAAAATATTACCTATTGATGTTATTTGAAAACAACTTTTCCTTTCAGATGCCTTATTTTGATCCAAAACAGATTCTACCATATTCAGAGATCAGAAGTAAACCAATTAATTCTATGAAAGTAAAAAATCTATATAGTTGGGATTCTGTTCATTTAGCAGTTCCAGACATTTCTGAAACTGTCCTTGAATCAAACTTAAGGAAAAGTATTGATATGATTGTTTGATTTTAATTCACTATATTACTTTTAGCTAAAACAATCACTTTTTAATTGCAAATATATACAATGTAGCTAAACATTTTTCTTCATAACATCTATGAATTCCCTTCCCCATCTCAAGAACATGGCAAATCACATTTAGTTAATAAACCAATTAGCAACTATTAAAAAAATCTAGTAATTAAATGCTACATTACTTATGGTGTAGTCCAGCTCAGAGGAATGAAGCAAACATGGAAACAAATAAGACTGAACCTCTAAGTTTGGGCCACAGGTGCTTTGTTGGAGGGAGCAAAAAAAAATAATGAGAGGAATTCACAGATAAGAACCTATAAAATATAACTCTTTTGTAAAACAATAAAATGAAACAAAAAAAAAACCTAGTGCAATTTAAAACATTAAGACTCCCCACATTAGAAACAGAAAGTCATTACACTAAAAATTAAATAAACAAACAAATAAATAAATAAAAGCTGGGGTTGGCAAGAATATGAGTGAAAACTCCAGCAGATGAAAAATTCTAGTATGTTTTTAGGGAAATGGAAGCCAAGCTATTTGCTGAGTAGATAGCTATATTATGCCTGTACATTGGATGCTTCATTATCACAAAGTTGTCAATTCTTTCTAAATGGATCTGTAAATTCAATGCAATACCAATAAAAATCACACAGCACTTACTTATAAAACTTTCTAAGCAGGTGCTCTCCTACAGCTGCCCATGTGGGTGAGCATATATAGTGGAAGTCAGTGATTTGCACACAGCTAGAGAGGACTATCTCCAAGTGAGGCATGGAAGTACTGGTCATCTGTGGGGTTGGTGGTCTGGGTCAGGGTCTTGCAATGGCAAAGACCTGATCTTGCTGCCAGTATGCTTCCCCAGCTCCAGCTGGGGTGGGAGGAGAAGGTGAGAAAATTGGGAGGGACTTGGGGAGCTGCTATCAAAAAACAGGAACCCCTATATCAGCTCATCTTATACTCAGATGACACTACAGCTAAACGTGTTTTTTTGAAATTAAATGAGTGCATAAGATATGTATAAGCGCTTTGTAAAGAATAAATGACTACATTATTGAAAAAACATAATGTGGCTATTAGCTAACTATACCCCCTTTTATTCTCTTAGTTGTGGGCTACAAATCTTATCCCAGAGATGGTCCACCCCAGCTTGGAGAGAACACTCAAGGTCCTCCAGTTAGATTATGTGGATCTTTATATCATTGAAGTACCCATGGCTTTTAAGGTAAGTTCAGATGTCTAAAGATTAGATCTCTGATATTTGGCAGCCAGGAGCAATGTGTCTAAAGTTAGTTCATTACTTAGCACCATAGAATGTTATGGTGTTTTGTTACTAGAAATGAAATAGTATTGACCTAGCCAAACAAATGCCCAGAGGATTATGAGAGGCAGATTTAGGCCTTGATCTCAAGATGGATTCATAATCCAATGTACTTTTTATTATGTCCTTACAACTGTAGCTAAACTCTATCCATCAAACTAATGTGTAGCTTCCTAATTGTAGTCCAACATTTTGTTGGCCAACATCTAGATATTCTCTTTTGTCTAATCACACAGTCATGGAAATGTCCCTGTACAACATAAGACAAAATGTTAAATACAACTGAAAACTTATCTCCTACTCCCTCCAAAGAGAGATAACCCAAAGAATAGTCAGGTTTTTTGAGTAATCTCCAATTGGGATCAGGGTATCATGTGAAATTAAATGAATGCATCAAACTCTACTTCAATTACATTCTTTATCTGAACTTTCTCAATCTATGAACTCAATAATTTAACTACCACCACCATCACACTCAAATACAGCTTTAAAGCTTCATTGAGAGAAAGAGAAATTGAAAGACAAAATTGGCTACTAGACCATGAGGTAGATCAGATCCTGTTGGTCAGGAAGTACAAGGGCTGTGTCATCACAGTTGCCAAAATTCTTTTATGCTGCCAAACTGGCTGTCCTTATTCTGTTCCCTCAAAGTATTTTCCTTCTCTTCTGTGGTCACATCCAAGAAAAACTTTGGGGAAGACTCCCCTTTTACATCCAACATCTTGAAGATCTGGGTTTGGAGGCTTTTCAATGACCTTGATAAGCTTAGGTTCTTATTAGGTTGGAATTTCATGGACAATATATTATCTCTTAAAAACTTCATAGGCTTTCAGTAAGTTCACATTCAGAATGGTCACTTTTTAAAAAATCTAATCTTTGACCCACAGTTTCTGCTTCTAGTAAAAACTCCTTAATCTGCCCAGTCCTCAGCTTAATGATCATTTCTGTCTTGAAATAATACAAAGTAGGTAGATATACTTAATATCTTTCTAGCATTCAGTCTGTATTCATTGGATGATTCACCTTGGTCAGGGTCATCCACAGCCTGAACACTCATAGAGGGACATTGAGAATCAGCTTCTCCTAATTTTACTTTCCTCTAGGATTTTTAACTTCCTGTTTTGGTTTAGACTAACTTTTCTAACCCTGGAAGTCTCAGAATCTGAACTTATGCCATATTTATTTGCATCCAGAAGAGAGAATCATATCTCATAAGCCCAATAGCAATAAGCACATTTATCTTTCTTCAGGACCTGATTGAAGACTGAAAAAATGACCAAAAACATTAATACCCATGGTTTTTCTGAGTCACTTAAAGATGCAACTTTAACAAGCCCATTAAACAAAACATATCTAAACAACAACTTAACCACATGCCATGCTATTATGTATCCAGAATTGTCAACTCTCACCTGGAGATGGAAAATTCCTCATTGTCCTCAACCCCATATTGATTCAGCCAGCATCACATTTTTTTGTGCACTAAAAAAATGTGCACCAACACTTTGTACTAGTCAGGAATCTCATTACAAATGGCAAACACCCAACTTAAATTGATACTAGCAAGAAGGAGGAACTAAGAATTCTAAGGGGTATCTAATTCAGACACAATTAAACCCTGTGTGTGTGTGTATGTGTGTGTATAGGACATATATATATATAGGATATATGTATATGTATACATACACACACACATATTCTGACTCTTTTTTTTATCTCCATGCTCTGGCTGATTTCATCCTCAAATATCCCTCACTATCTGAAGGCAAAATGCCCATTGATATGCCAAGCATACACTGTTAATGTAACCTAAGAATTCAGGGAAAGAGAGACTCTACAATAAACCTCATACATAAATACTGACCAACCTTGCTTGGTCAAAATATCTGTTACTGATTAATCTCTGCTCTAAGGGCATGAATGAAGTCTTTGATCAAGAGTAGAAGATGGATCAGCTCACCCAAAAAACATGTAATTACTTCCTCCAGAGAAGATGGCATAAAGATGACTGATAGCAAAATAATAGATTTCCACTCTATCATTAATTAGTGGTCAATTATCATATTAGCTAGAAGCATGACTTCCAGAGTCAGGATCCCTAGTTTGAATTTTAGTTCTGTCATATGCAAGCCAGATGACTTGGTCAAGGTATTACTTAATCTCTTCCACATCAACTAAACATGGTATGGTAGAAAAAGAATAGACTCTAGAGACACACAAAGGAGGGATGGACCTTCAGTTTTATTACTTACTAGCAGTCACTTTAATCTTTCTGAACTTTTGAAACTTTAGCATCAATAAAATGCATTAAATAATAACTAGCTTTCCAAGTGTTGTTAGGAGTCATTAAAGTTTTATCTGTGAAATTGCTAATATCTGGCATTTTATAGAGAATAAATGAATGAAATATTATATTATGTTAAAGTGGAAAGAAACTTAGCAATTACATATGCAAGTAGCCTCATTTCATGGAAAAGAAAGCTGAGGTGCAAATCAATGAACAGTAACTGATTATAACTGGATCTGGATACTGGTTCATGTGATGCCAATCCCATATTTGTCCCCTCTACTGTCCAACCCCTTCTGCTTTTCATCCTATACCTAACAGTCCTAATACCTGTGACTATGGTAATTTCTCAATTTCAGACTCTTGGGAGTTATGACCTCACTCCTCCAACTCACTCAGCCAACTTCAGCTTTTGTTCGAACAGCAGATTTCTAAGTTGAATCTTAAAGACTTGGAAAGAACCTGCACTAAAAAGTGAGAAAATGAAATTTGCTTCTTTGTGGCTGACTTGTGACTTGTAAAGTCTTTATGATGAAGGAAAATAGAGAATTTCTATTCTCATACTTAGATGGGATGGAGGCTTAAGGACACTGAAGACAAAAGAGAGATGACATAATAAGTAACATTACTTTCCAACTAATTTATCATTCCTATAATTGAGAAATCAATCTTTGAAGTAAAAATATCATATGATTTTTAAATACCATGTGTTTTTAGACAAAAAGTCTTTCTTGCTAGAATATTTTAGCACATTATTACTTTTAAATGTCATGTTAGCAAGCAGATACAACTTCAGAACAACAAAATAAGAATAATCATAAGACATTTTTAAAAGATAAAACTATTGCTTAACAAAAATGAGAGTCAATAGTATGGACTTTTAGATAGTTGAGCTGCTCAACTATCTACAACTATTACAGTGATGTACCATGTAGAGGAATAAGACAATGAGTTTGCCAAGATGAAGAGATTAGTAAAGTAGACACAGTGGATACCTAAAGAAACATCACAGATATATCAGGTTTGATAAGGATTTAACTAAAATCTGGGAAAGTAAAAATTATGAGTTCATGATGGAGGCATAAAACCATTCAGACAGAAGTAAAATTAGGAATTACAAAGGGAAAGAAATCTCCACTAGAGTGGAAAAGTGGGTTATAAGTGTTGACAAGGTGAAAGACCTTAGAAATCAGAGACAGAAAAGATAATTAACATAAAGAACCATGTGGAAAGGAAGATGGCCTTTCATGTTCTCATTGAGATGGAAAGAAACTGAGATGGGAGGAAATTGTCTTTGCTAAAGAGGACAATGGAAAAAGTTATTCCAATTGAATTTCTTTCATGTGAGAAGGCAGAGGGAAAAATTACAAGGAAAAAAGATTAAGAACTTAATGGATTTTATCCAATTGTTTTATTTTCAACAAAAAATTCCTGTTATCAAGGTTTACAAAGACTTCTTTACTGTCAGCCAAAGTTGTAGACACTGTCCTCACATTATTAGATCTCTTCCAACACAGTTCACTACTACCTCCTTCTTTATAAACATTTTTATTTCATGCCTTCTCTGATGTCACCCTCTCATGCTGCATTGGTGGTTAGTTCTCCCCAAATGTTATGTTAGGTACTCTGTCTTCAGTGTCCTTGTTTTAATGAGTCACACACTCTCTATAGGTGATCTCATATCAATTTACATATGGGCTACATATATCAGCTAAAATAATCAGACTGTAATATAACTGATATAAAATAAATGTGTTTATTTGAGAATAGGAATCATAATTCAGGTGCACAACTAGTGACTGGTCAAAGGTATGCACCACCAGGGCCAGAGAAATTTTTAAAGGGTGAATCAGGGGTGTAGTCCAAGCTTTGTCATTTGTTGTGAAAATTTTTATTAGTTGCGGTATGGGATATTTTATAAAAATCCATAGTAAGTCTCTTGTTGTTTTCTAAATACCCATAAAAAGATATCAAGGAGTTGCT
The DNA here is from genome assembly GCA_019455555.1 of Galemys pyrenaicus. Classification (NCBI taxonomy): domain Eukaryota; kingdom Metazoa; phylum Chordata; class Mammalia; order Eulipotyphla; family Talpidae; genus Galemys; species Galemys pyrenaicus. The sequence goes on from JAGFMF010011412.1 coordinate 2,384,329, forward strand.
CTTGTTGCCAATAAGATAAAGAGTTGAGTCAGGCTGTTGATTCAGGCTGCACACAACACAGTCTAAATACTCAACATGGTGGTTAAAGACAAATGGAGTCTGTTTGATTCAAAGTAGGTTCCACTAATACCATTTTATATGCTGATGACTCCCAAATTTTGTCTGCAGCTATGACCTCTTCCTGAGCCTCTCTATGAGAACTCTTTGTTCAAAGGCCATTCAGAATAGCTACTTGAATATCTAATGGTCATTTCAAACTCAAAATATCCTAAACAAAACTCTTGATTCTTACCCCAACCTTAGGAAATTATTACTATCATCGACTCCAGGAGCCTGAAAATCTTTCATTTCCCTCATTTCATTTCAACTCCGTAAGAGATATAACAAAAAAAAAAAAAGAAAGAAAATTGAAAATCAGTGTTCCAGACCATAGTCAGCATTTGTTGGAAAAGGACCACCCAAAAACTAGAGAAGGTGGTTCAACATGCAGTGTGAGAGAGAGAGAGATGTTGAACTCCTGGCAGGGCCACTGGACAAATTAGCTAGAATTAAGAAATCACGCACTGTGCACTTCCTTTACACTTAGGGAGCATTCCGGTAATCACCTGTACTTTTCTTAGCTGAAGAATTTCTTCTTTGGTTTCTTATGAGAGTAAGAAATTTGCTTTGCTCAAGCAAATCCTTTGATAGGGATAGACTGTCAAAACAGTGAATCTAAAAGTTCTAATTCTCAACTTCTATTCTTTTTTTTAATGAGCAATTCTGTCAATAATAGAGACTTTATAATTTAAGAATAACAGTCTGTCAACTGATAAAGGAAAATAAATGCCAGTGTGAGATGAGTCTATGTTGGACGAATGAATTTTTAGACTGTCTCACCAAAGAGAAAAATAGATCTATCTGAATTGCTCTCTAGAGCCACAGTATATTGATAGCTCAAAGTCCATAATTTTAATTCCCAGATATAAATGAGTTTTACATTTGCTATTTTATTTTCTTGTAGCCCGGAGATGAATTTTATCCTAGAGATGAGAATGGTAAATGGTTATATCATAAGACAGACTTGTGTGCCACTTGGGAGGTAAGTTCAAGTTGGCTTTTTTTATTTGCATACTTTAATTTCAGAAAAAAATTTAAAAAGGGAAAGAAGGATGGTTGCACAGACACCAGTGGACAGAAAGACATAGGTGCGAAGGGTTAGGTTCATTAAAAGAGATACCTGTATAGTCCCAGGCGGGAGCCTGGGGAGAAAATTGGTGAAGAGAAACACCTGCATAGTCACAAGTGGGAAGGTGAGCTGCTGGCTTATTTGTGAAGAGTACACTTTAAATTAATCTGATTTCTCCTGTCTGATTTATGATCAATGAGATAATATTCAGACAAAAAAATCTATCATATATGAGATTTCAACAATATTGACCAATTTGACCTAATTGACATTTATAGAATGCTTTGCCAATAAAGCTCAGACTGTTATTTTTCAACTGCACATGAAACATTTAACAAAATGGACCACTTTCTGAGACATGAAACAAATCACAACACATATAAAGGTGTTTTTTTATGCAAAATAGGATACCTGATAAAACTGGAATGAAATTTTAAGTCAACAACAAAAGTATATCTAAAAAAATTAATATTTGGAAACTAAGATGCATACATATAAATAACCCATAATACCAAGAAGAAATAAGAAAATCTATAGGTCTATAGCTATATATAATACCAGTATGCTAGCAACACACAATTAGAAATGGAATTTTTAAAAACCATGTGAAATACTTAAAGTTTAATAAAATCTGTGTAAACTTACATAATAAAAACTACAATCAGGGGCCTTCCTGTTGGCGCAGCGGGTTGAGCGCTTTACTGTAAAGCATCAGCTGCACAGCAGCACAAGTTCGATCCCCAGCCAGGGAGGGGACCCACATGGCACAGCAGACCTCTCCTGCCTCGCCCACTGCTCCCCTCAGCAGTGTATTTCAGTCAATCTGCCTGTTCTGCTCCCCACTCTGTCTCTAGTGAATCCTCTCACCTCCTGTGACTCTGGCCTGTACCCCAGCTCTTGTATACATAAGTAAATAAATTTAAAAAACCACACAAACCTACAATCAATTATTGAAATGTTGAAAAATCTAGATCGTGAGGTATACATTGTTCTTTTGATTATTTTTTAAAAGGTTTTTATTTATTTATGCATAGAAGAAGTGGGTATAGTCAAGGTGGTGGTGGGGAGGAGCGGTTGGTGAGAGGATTCACCAGAGACAGAGTGGGTAACAGAACAGGAAGATCTACTGAAATACGCTGCTGAGGCAGGCAAGGCCAGACAGGAGAGGTCTGCTGTACCATGTGATTGAACTCAGGCCACAGCAGTGATGGCACTGAAACTTTAACCCTGGGCACCAGGAAGGCCCCTGATCTTAAAACAGGTAAGATCTTAATTTTCCTCAAATTGATGTATAAATTCATTGCAATTCCAATCAAAATCCCCAAAGAAATTGAAAAAAATGGATTCTGTAATTTAACAGGAAGTATAAATAATGATGAAAGGTCCAATTTACCAAAAACATATACTAATTTTAACGCAAATTATCAAATCAATTATCTTCCAAATACAGAAAACAAGGATTGGTAGAATTCTGGAAGACAGGGTCTCTCTGGTGGTCTAGGGGTTGAGTCTCAGTGCTCTCATCACTAGCGCCTGAGTTTGATCCCAGGCCAGGGAGCTGATCCACATGGCTACCTCTTCTGTCTCACATGCTGCTCCCCTCAGCGGTGTACTTCAGTAAACCCGCCTGCTCTGCTTCCTCCTCTGTCTCTGGTGAATCTTCTCACTCACTGCCCCTACCCCCACTCCCCCCGCACCTCTGGTCTACATCCCAGTTCTTCTATACAAAAATAAGTAAAATCTTAAAAAAAAAATTCAGGAAGACTTCAATAAATCCACTTTAGTAAAAGATTTCTGACACATTCCTTTAAATTATTGAGAGGGCCTCCCTAGTGGTGCAAGGGGTTAAGTCTCAGCACTATCAAGCTATTGGCAGCCACTGCAGCATAAGCCACAGAAGCTTGAATTCAATCCCCAGCCAGAGAGTTAACCCATATGGCACAGCAGACCTCTTCTGTCTCACCCTCTGCTTCCCTCAGCAGTGTATTTCAGTCAGCTCACCTGTTCTGCTACTTACTCTGTCTCTGGTGAATCCTCTCACCCGCAACACCCCCCACCCCCGCACATCTCCAGCCTACACACCAGCTCTTGTATGCATAAAATAGATTTAAAAAAATATATAAGGGGAGATATGCAATACTATACTTCTTAAACTCATTCAACCACAAAGTTTCCACCAGTGTCCCCCTTGTTTTTTCTTCATGGAACACCTGCTAGCATACCCAGGACTTTCTTTTTTAAAGAATTCATAGGCATTATTAAAAAGATTCATTCTTGATTGTTTTGCGGCTTCATCCTTGACTAATTGGCATTTATTCTTCAGGCTTTGGAAGCCTGCAAGGATGCTGGCTTGGTGAAATCCCTTGGAGTATCCAATTTTAACCGCAGGCAGCTGGAACTCATCCTGAATAAACCAGGGCTCAAATATAAGCCAGTCATCAACCAGGTATAGCTTATTCCTGGAGTGGAGGGAGGAGGCAGGGTGGGCGGTGTCAGAGTCCAGTATTTACTAAACACAGGAATTCTGGACTCAAAAGTCACGTGGTTGTTCTACAACTATCTCATCCTAAAAGAAAAAATTCACCTTTAAATTTAGTTTTCTAAGTGCTCTATTGCGTGAAAATATTCTTAGATGTTTGATAGCTAGAGACAAAGGTTTCATGCAACACTTATTTACAAACCCTGTAATCTGAACTTGGAGACTGTTTATTATGGAAAGTTGTATTTGCTAGAATGTTTACTATAACTGACTCTGTTGACTTAAAGGTTTGAACCATGATAGCTATACAAAATTGAATGTATTCCCCAATTATTTTAGGATTAACAGAGTTGGCCTTCACTAACCTTGTTTTAATTAATCTCACTAGTACAGAAGCCATGGAAACTTTTCTGTTAGAAAAATTATTTGGGATTTTCCACCATCCATGATACTTTTAAATGGATTTAATTGAAGATTTTTTTTAAACTGTAAAAATGCATTTATCTACATGTGTTAATTTTGTGCTCTGATCTCCACTCCAACTATCTAGGTGGAGTGTCATCCATATTTTACCCAACCTAAACTCTTGAAATTTTGCCAACAACATGACATTGTCCTTGTTGCCTACAGCCCTTTGGGGACTTCTAGGGATCCAATGTGGTAAGGAATACTGTGCATCCTCAGGAGTGTTTCCTTGGGTATAGATTAATGTCAACCATGTGAATTTCTTAATTGGAATTACTGTGGCTGTGGGATCTTATGAGGTTAACTTTCAATCAGTCTTCATCTACACAAATTAGAGCTAATAATTATACTACCTGTGTAAAATTATCTAGATGTGCCTGAAACAGGAAATCTTCAACAGGTGTGTGTTATTATTGCACAGTCTCTATGATTATGTTCTGAAATGTTTGACTATTTTCATCTCTGTATTCAATGGCAACACTTCTATGGTTATGTGTTCCACAAACATAGAAAGTTTCCTGCTCAAAAATGGTTCCAAGAGTTGTGCCTTTTAATTTCTTCCTCTTTAGTCTTGTTGTCCTCATCTAATGTCTACTAACAACCCACTTCTCTCTGTAAGTCAATCCAAGAAATACTGTTTACCTTCTGAGTCAGTTCTATAAACTTGCCTCTGTTCCTCTTCCCATCCTACTAGAAAGTCTTTGAATCCTTTGCACTCAGAGAAATTGGTAGGTTACCATCAGGTGAACGTGAAAACAGAGGAGGGTGATTCATTTGGTTCTTTTTGCTTGACATAATAAGCATGTGCTTTTTGATTTCTTAAAGGGTGAATCTTTCTTCCCCACCTCTATTAAAGGATACCTTTCTAAACTCATTGGGGAAAAAGTACAATAAGACAACAGCTCAAATTGCTTTGCGCTTCAACATCCAGCGAGGAGTGGTTGTCATTCCTAAGAGCTTTAACCCTGAAAGGATCAGAGAAAACTTTCAAGTAAGAAAATTTCTTCTCAAAAGTGTAAAAAAAAAAAAATTATTTAGAGAACTTCCTGTTTACATTAATAAGAAACTTGTAATACCATTCTATTTTATTTTATACCATCTCTTGGACCTACCCTGCCAATATCTGGATTTAATTTTAGTTGAATTTGAAACAATTGCTAGCACTTCAGAAACTGCTTTGCTGCTCATGTGTTTTCTAGTTCCCTTTTTCTTTATGTGTTTCCCTGTGAAGTTTTTTTAAAAAGATTTTCTCTTTTTATTTTTGCATAGAACTGGGGTGCAGGCTAGAAGTGTGGGGGAGTGAGAGGGTGGGGTAAGATGATTCACCAGAGACAGAGTGGGGAGCAGAACAGGCAGATCTGAAACACACTGCTAACGGGAGCAGTGAATGAGAAAGGAGAGGTCTACCGTGTGGGTCAGATACCTGGCCAGGGACCAAACTCAGGCCATCAAGGTGGGCCTTCTTGGTGGTAGCACTGAGACTTAACCCCTAGACCACCAGGGAGGCCCTCCCTGTGAACTCCTGAAACTACCTATATACTTCGCCACCAGCCCCACAGGAGTAGCACGTATAACTATTGAAATTAGTATTAGTCAACTTTCTACCTTCTTCATGGCTCTGTAAAAGTTGGGGATACATTTGGAAATTATTAGAGGATTACTTAGACTTCTTGAATGCTGATGCCTATTCCCTCTTTAAGTCATTTGTGGCCAGCATGATAACTTACAGGTGAGAAAAAATGTTACTGCATGAGTGAACAGTTTACCCTGTTGCTACTAAATACTAAATAGCTAGGCAAAGACAGCTAGAGAAAAGCACTGTGTAAAATTAATCAACTAAGCATCATATTATAATTCTTAAGTTGTTTGTTGTCTTACTCATACCTAATGATAAAAGTGAAATAGGGGGGCCTCCCCGGTGGTGCTAAAGTCTCAGTGCTATGAAGCTATCACCAGCCACTGCAGCATGAGCTTGAATCCTGGTCAGGGAGCTGACCCACATGGCGCAGCAGAGTGCTCCTGCCTCGCCCGCTGCTCCCCTCAGCAGTGTACTTCAGTAGATCTCCCTGTCCTGCTCCCACTCTGTCTCTGGTGAATCCTCTCAACTCCCCACCTCTGGCCTACACCCCAGTTCTTGTATGCATAAATAAATAAAAATAAATCTTAAAAACGGGTGAAATAGTATTTTTCCCCTCAGGAAAATAATTAGATCATAGATGATATGTGGAAAAAGAGGTACTTTCGTATGCTGCAACTAGAAATGTTAAATGGTGTAAGATTGGGAGAAGGATGGGTATCATTTTTCAGATCCATGAGAATTCATGGAGCATATCCATCAACTCAGCAATCTTACCCTATAGATGTCTTTGCACTTGCATACACACATACACATGTTTATTGCAGTATTTATTATGCATCATTTTTCAAAAACTGAAAACAATATTTAATAGGAACTTATAATACAAATTAGTATATATTTGTACAGTGACATTTTATATAGCCATTTTAAAACAGCAAAGGAAAAATAGAACTGTTACGGGAAGATATCCATGACATTAGATAATTTATCATCAAATAGAGATAACTTATCTTTATTTGAAGATCAACTATCTTTTTTGCTACCACATGACAGAATGTAACTCAACTCAGAAAGAAAATGAGATGTAATTATTGGCTCACATAACTAGAAGGTTCATGGGTAGGTCAGCTGAGATCTGGATATTTAATGATTTGTGAAAGGACTTAACACCCCCCCCCCCCACATGGTGGCACTAACAGGATTTCTATCAATCTCTAATTGTCCCTTTGTATGTCATTAGCCAGAACCATATAATCTCTGTGCACTAAGATAAATTGATTGGTCCCATGGGGTGCATCCCCATTCTTGTGCAAGAGGAGGTGAGGTGATGTGGCAAACACCATACTAGATGGGGAAAAGAATGTTCATAAAAGGAGAAAAATATTCTGTTACTAGCAAAAAAGGGAATAAGTACTAAAAAACTATTTCAACTACTGACAGTCTTTTAACACTTCCCAGCCATCTTACAACAGTGAGAGAATAATGTGTAGATTTATCAAAAATTAAAACAAATTTTGATGCACTGCAAATGAGTGCTTTCATGGATTCAAAATTTTATAGAAACTTAGTTACTAATGCTCTGAGCAATGGAAAGTTATGGCCTTTAGACTGAAGACATCTGGCAGATCACAACTTTGGACTGAAGGATCTGTCATTCTCCTTCAGATCATCACTGCAGCTAATTGCTATGTAAATGTATCCCATACATTTCCATAGCTCTGGTAATAAGGGAATGGAGCTCAGAGATTCACCTACCACAAGAAAATATGAAAGGGGCACAGATTTCAAAGAAAATGTATGATAAAATCACAATTTCCACTCTCTAGATAGTATAAACTCACCCTCAAACCATAAAGTTTGCTAGCTATTAAAACTAAGAATCAAATAAATAGAAAATGATTCTCTATTAGAACTGAGGTAAATAAACATTCAAAGATTTTTTTTTAAATATACAGTAAAGAAACATAAATATTAAAAGGTAAAGGGTACTGGAAAAAAACACACAGAGACCAGTGGAATAGAGTGAGAACCCAGAAATAACCCCACACATTATAGTCAGCTAATTTATGACAAAGGAATGAAGACTATACACTGGAACAAGGAAAGCCTTTTCAATAAATGGTATTAGGAAAGTTGGGTGCCACATGAAGAAGAATGAAAACAGATCATGCTCACACCAGACACAAAAATCAACTCAAAATAGATAAAAGACTTGGATGTAAGACCTGAAATCATAAAATATGTAGATGAAAATGTAAGTGAAGCACTCCAAGACATAAACTTTAGAGATATCTTTACAGATTCATTTCCAGCAGCAAAGAACAAAAGGGACTACATCAAACTAAGTCTCCTTCAAAAGAGACTATACCTAAATGAAGAAATACCCTACTGACTAGGAGATAATATTTACACACCATGCATCTGACAAGGGACTGATATAAAAGGTCTACAAAAACCTCACAATTTAACAACAACAACAAAAAAAACAGATAACCTAATCAAAAGATGGGCAGAGTAGCTAAATAGGTACTTCTCCAAAGAAGACATACAGATGGCCAACAGATACATGAAAAAATGTTCATCATTTATGCAAATGAAAATCAATACAAATACAAATCAAAACCACAGTGAGATACCACCTCACACCAGTGAAAATGGCCCATATCGGAAAGACCAGAAACAAGTGCTGGTGAGGTGGAGAAAAAAGACCCCTCTTACACAGCTGGTGGGAATGTAGACTAATCCAGTTCCTATGGAAAACTCTAGAGGTTTCTCAAAAAACTAAAAATATCTATCTAAAAACTAAAAATATCTATAAAAATATCTAAATGGTCCATCATATGACCCAGCAATTCACTTCTACATCTCTTTAAAAAATAAAACCCACAAAGAGGCTAATGTGAAAGGAAACCTGTGTTACCATTACCATGCAGGTTTTGCCCCAGAACAGAAGGGTGGATGAAGAGCATGTGGTACATATACATAAGGGAATGCAACTCAGAAATCAAAAGAGATGAACGCCTGCTATTTGCAGCAATGTGGATGGAGCTAGAAGAGCTTATACTAAGTGAAGTAAACTAGATAGAGAAGGATAAATATTGGATTGTGTCGCTCATATGTGGACGATAGAATAACCAAATGAAGGGTCAGAGACAAACTTTAAAACCAGTCCTTGAAAACATAAATCTTGAGCTTTCAGAGCAGGGAGAGGAGGGAAAGGGGTGAATATGGAGGGTGAGGAGAGATGGGGGAGGGACGAGAATACAGTGGAATATGATGGAGGGCCACAGTGACAACACCCGAGGGGCGACATCTTGAAATAATGTCACTTCAATAACAATAGTTTTTTCTATTATGTAATAAAAAGTTAAACCAAACCATAAGTTTAAAAATTAGATAAGTGAAGAAATCTAAGAGAGGTAGGATATTGTTATAAGAACAAAGAAAAATTTCAAACTTTACCACTCACTATCCTCATCCTGTAACCTCCAATCCTTGCAGATTTTATCTCCTGACCCACCTTCACTCCCTCCAGCATTGCTTTCAATAATTCTTAGTGAATTCAGTATCCACATCGATGGCCCTTCCAATAGGCTGGCCTGACAGTTCCTTGACCTTCTTTCCAACAAGGATCTCACCCCCTATATTTCCACCAGTGAGTCCCATGGTTATCCCTTGGAAATTATGACTAATTCCTAATCACTCCTTCATAATCTCAAACATTACCCTCTCTCTACTATAGTATCAATTGTTCCCATCTATTGCATGCCTCTCATCAATAGCAAGTATGTTGCAACTTCCAGTCTTCAAAAGTCAACTCTAATCCAAGTCCCTTTCTTCCAGTGAACCCATCCCACCATAACAGCTCTTGTTAAGGTCCCTAGTGACCTCCACATTAGTGGAGCCAATCATTTGTTTTCAGCCCTTGCCCTACTAGATCTTTCAACAATACAGTCTCTCTCCTTCTTGAAGCATTTACTATAAGACAAGCAGTTTTGTGAGTTGAGGAAATGTGAGAAGCTCAGTTTTGTATTTATAAGATTTCATTTACTTAGGAAAATTTGTTCCATTTAAAAAGAGACCACGAGAAATTTTTTAAAATGCATAGGAAAGAGGAGGGAGGGGAAATTTATCTTAAATTATGCTTGAAATTTATGAAAACAATTTTTACTTATATTCAACAAAATTTAGGTTACAACGGTATATGTGCACTAATCTTTAAAAAAACAGTAAATTGGTATTATTGTTTAAAAATTACATAACTCATACCATTTGCAGCAACATGTATAGAGCTAGATGGGATGATGCTAAGTAAACTAAGTCAGAAGGAGAAAGATAAATACCAGATGGTCTCACTAATAGGTGGACTATGAAGTAACCAAATTAAGAATCATATAGAGACTTGCTTGAAAACTAACCCTGGATAACTGACTATAGAACTGGACCATCAAGGTCGGGAGGGGTAGGAACAAAGAGTGAAGGAAGCACAATGATCTGTGGTGGAGGACTATGGGTGAGTTGGTGGTGGGTATACTTTGATGGTGATGTCTGATATCAGTATCCAAATATTACCTCAATTTAAAACAAATAAAATTTATTTATTTTAAATTCTTTTTTTTAAGATTTATTTATTTATGCATTTTAGAGCTGGGATATAGGCCAGAGGTATGGGTGGGTATGAGGATTCACCAGAGACAGAGTGGGGAGCAGAACAGGCAGATCGACTGAAATACACTGCTGAGGGGAGCAGCGGGCAAGGCAGGAGAGGTCTTCTGGGCCATGTGGGTCCGTCCCTGGCTGGGATTCAAACTCGCACTGCTGTGCCGCAGATGCTTCACAGTGCAGCGCTCAACCTGCTGCACCACCAGGGAGGCCCAAAAACAAATAAAATTTTTAAATTAATAAAAAATTGCATACCAACATGATGTCCCAAGTGACCATAAAGAGAATAATCTTGGTAAAATTTCAGAAACTGTATCTAAAGGAGAGTCAATCTTTTAATTTTTAAAAAACATTTTCTTTTAATGTGTCTACCAAAGTAGATTTTAACTGAATCAGATTCTTATTTGAAAATGTGCCTAATACTAGAGCAAATCTCCAATATCACTTTCATTCATTTCATGAAAACCTGCTTTTGGGGCAAGGTTTATACTTCACTTTGCCATTAGGTTACATTATATATTCGTTGGAGTCAGTCACTGACCCCCCAACACAAGGATAAGTTGGCTGTTAAGCAAAAAGATTTGAGTAAGGATGTGGCTTGTAAGTGGCTAGTTTCCTTATAACCATTTTAATGTTATGCAAACTTCGGATTCCTTACCAATCTCATAAACTTCAGTGCCTGGATAACAAGTACTCAGAAAACAAAGGGAAAAAAAAAGAAAAAAAAAAAGAAAAAAAAAAAGAAAACAAAGGGTTCCCAGAAAAAACACTTTGAAATAATCCATGGGGGAATGGTCAAGTAAACTGCTAAACTTACACTATGAATGTTGTTGTTAAACAAAGTTAGTTTATTTATTACGGCAGGGAAGATCACCCACTCTGTGAAAGGAAGAAAGTTGCAGAATAATAAAGATTTGATAAAATTATTGCATTTGGCTCTTAATGTATTGAATGTTTGGAAGGAATATTTAGGGGAAAGACTAGGATTGGGTTGGTGTGTAACAAAAGGGACTTTCATTTGTTATTCCATATACATTCGTGTACTGCAGTGTCTCACTGCCTTACCAAAACATATCAATGATTTATTTATATAATTAAAATCTATAAATGGTTAAATATATTAAAGACTAGTTCAAGAATAGGAACAGAAAACCGTCAAGTGAAATTATAAATAGGTAAAACAAATGTTAAAAATTATAAACTAAAGGGGCCTCCCTGGTGGTGCAGTGGGTTAAGCAACACACTATGAAGCAAACTGCAGCCTCTGCAGCACAAGTTCGATCCCTGCCTCCAGCCAGGGAGGGGACCCACATGGTGCAGCAGACCTCTCCTGCCTCGCCCGCTGCTGCCCTCAGCAGTGTGTTTCAGTCAGTCTGCCTGTTCTGCTCCCCACTCTGTCTGGTGAATCCTCTCACCTCCTGTGACTCTGGCCTGTATCCCAGCTCTTGTATGCATAAATAAATAAATCTTTAAAAAAATTATAAACTAAATAAAAATAAAAATGCTAATAAGCCAGAGTATAAAGTGTATAGGAGGAAAAATAAAGGTAAGGAAAAATAAAACAGTGAAAATGGAAACAGAATTAGAATATAGAAGAAGAGGCTTTAAATATTGCAAGAGAAAAGATTAAGAGAACAAAATAAAGCAAATGAAACATTAAAAAATGCAAATTCAGAGACTAGGAAATATTTTTTCAGGTGCACAAAGGTCAGCATCCAGAACCAAAAGTTTAGCATCTTTCACAGAAAGAATAAGAATTCTCCACTCTGGGGATGTCAGGAGAAGGCCTAGATTTTTGTTGCTTCACATCATTTGGTTTTGTTACCAGTTGCCCCGAGCAGAGTTGCCTCAGGGACAAAAGACAGACTAGTTCGTCTTGTCTCAGACACCGCAGAGATGCTCTTAGTCTTTGAAAGGCACCAGCTGCTGGGCCTGCACCCTGATAGGTGGCATATGAGTATGCTCCATCTTCTACCTTCCTAAATATCGTTTATCCCCATTATTTTAGATCTTTGACTTTTCTCTCACTGACGAAGAAATGGAGAAGATTGAAGCGTTGAATAAAAATGTCCGTTACGTGCAACTGCTCATGTGAGTCTGGGGGATTCCTGAACCAGGTATCGCCGTGGGGTTAGGTTACCAAGAGTCAGCTGTCACCTTGGGGTTCGATGGGCCTGGACCTGTGTCCACAGAGCAGGGCAGAGCTGGTGGGCAGCTGAGTGTTACAGAGGTGTGGGTGGATTCCATCGACTTGAGGAACTTCCTACAAAGCTACATTTTAATCTTTTGTCCACATTTTTATTTAAAAGAACAGTCCTGGCACTAACGACATCCCTGACTTGGGTGAAGGCCTGGCAGTCTAATGACCTTGAAGAGAATGCATATGTTAATACAACAGTGATACAAATACTACACACATGTTTACTTCCCCCTAAAAGTGATGCATCAATTAGAGAAAAGTTTTCCAAAAAAGCAAGTCCTAGGGAAGAGGGGTGAGAGTGTGGTAGAAAGAGCACAGGGGTTGGGACCTAAGAACCTAGAATTAAAAATGAATGCTTGCCTCTGAGATTTGGAGCTTTTAGCTCTATTTGCAGACTTCCCACAAACAAAATTCCTTCCACTAGTTGAAGATGATTAGCTAATCTGTTCTCCAAATAGTTTGTGCTTTTCAAATTTTAAAAAGAATACAGTTCATGTATATGTGTATTTTCACACATATTTGTATACACACTTTCTTAATTATTGTTCACTAGTATTTGCAGTTCTTCAAATTACATGGATAGTCATGTTCTTTTTGCAATCTTTTCTTTAAGTAAGCATTTAGAATTGTTCATTAAGATAGTTCAGATCATTTGGACTCTTATTGGTCCCACTATTTGTCGTGAGTCGAAAAGTGATCTGACAATCCTAATACCAAATTTCTGAATCGATCAAGCAGTTTTCAAATGTGAATTTTGCAAGGATAAAAAAGGTACACTTACATTTAGCAAGAACAAAAGAGCAAACACAAAGAACAAACAGGTCAAGGTTAATTACTGGCTCTTGAAGATAAATGATCTCTATTGAACAGAGAGCTAGTCAGCCCACCGTGAACTGATTCTCTTTTTTTACAGATGGTTGGTAACATTATTTAGTTTGGTATCTGACATGTTTAATACCTAATTCTAGCAACACTGGGGACATAACTCATCATACCAGTAAACATCTAGGAAAACCAGCAAGGAGAAACAAAGATTAGCCCTCACTAAAAGGATCACTTAGGATGCTAGTCCATGTTTCTTTACTATTTTCATCCAGTTCATCTTTGACATTTGAGAATCTTCATTTTTGTTTGCTAAAGTTCATAGTACTTGCAGATGACAGGCACTCGCACACTCCAGTCCTTTTATAGAATGTTTCGCCCTTACTATTAAGAGACAAGTTCACGACCACCGACCAACACCATCATCATCATGGAAACAGTTAGCTCATGGTTACCTTTCTAAATGTCAAACTTTCCTCTCTCAGGAGGCACAGTGAGAGCAGCAAGTAAAAACTATGTGCAGAGGGTCATACTGACTGGGGCCAGGGCTCAAGGGAGGAGAGGGAGGAAGGAATCGAACTAGGCAGGCATGGTCACTGCCTGTGCTTATGTTTAGAGCAAAATGTTGACGTGGCAGCAAGGAGCAATCCCTGTCACCCCTTATACCTTCTCATGGTTTCAGAAAAAGGATGAGGGGAAAAAAGGGATGGAGAATGGGTGAGAACCAGGGCTGGTAAGAGAGGAAGTGATGGGTCAGGTCATCGAAAGTGGCTAGTAACTTGTGTAGTTGTTCAGCCTTTGCAGTAAGCTTTTTCCCTCTGGGGGAACTGTCTTGGCAGGTGGAGAGATCATCCTGAATACCCATTCCATGAGGAATACTGACTTCAGTGAGCTCCTGCATTGATTCTTTCCTCCTGTGTCAGGATGTGGGGCTTGGTGGTTTCGCCACATGTGGAAATGAAATGAGTTTTGCTACTCTTAGATTTAATGGTAGAAAGTTATTGAATTTTCATGTAGTGTAATGATTTTGACTTATTTTGATTTAACTACGTTGAAGAAAAGATCATTAAATGCCACAATAATCATTAGGAAAGGATCAGCTCGTATTTTATCAGATCACTGTCTTCTGGGTTCCAGATAAAAAAACAATAGATTCTAGAAAGGACTTCAAAGCAAATACGAAGACCCAGGAATCTGGGCATGGCCATTGGTAGCGGCATGTTGGCTGTCCACAAAGGAGTCAGGCCTGCAAGTGTCGGGCCTTTAGGGTTTGGACCACTGTTGTGACAAGGACAGAAGAGATAAGATCCACACCTGCCTTTTAAATAAGGAAGTGATTTGCTCTACCCTGTAGAGAGAGGTCTAAGTGTAGATGGGTCTAGACACAGCACTAAACAAACACCACAGGGCTCAACAAAGCCAAAACAATTTTGTTATTGTTTCCATCCAATGTGGATGTGTGTTTGTGTAGCTTTTGCCCAGCTAGAGGGATGGATACTTGTGGAATCCTTGCTTGCTTCAAAGAACCAGAGCGTGGACATAACTGGGAGTTCTCATGTTCTTGCTCTGTTCATCATACAAAACATGATCATGCAGCGTGGCTCGAGGCAACCAACATATGCCAATAAAACCCTGCCCGCTATCAGAGTCCAACCATGACTATTTTAAAAGAAGTCATTGAAAACAGAGTCTTTGGGGGCTCCCTGGTGGCACAGTGGGTTAAGCAACGCACTGTGAAGCAAACAGCAGTCACTGCGTGTGAGTTCGATCCCTGCCACCGGCCAGGGAGGGGACCCACATGGCGCAGCAGACCTCTCCTGCCTCACCCGCTGCTTCCCTAAGCAGTGTGTTTCAGTCACTGTCTGTTCTGCTCCCCAGTCTGTCTGAATCTTCTCACCTCCTGTAACTCTGGCCTGTACCCCAGCTCTTGTATGCATAAATAAATAAATCTAAAAAAAAAAAAAAACCAGAGTCTTTGGTAAACATATTGAAAGGAGAGTTTTTATAAAATCATCTTAAGACTCCAAGGGTACTGTTGGGAGCACAGAATTCAGAGAAAGGCAAAGCTCAAGAGAATACTGGTAATTTTGTTGTATGTAAATTTGTTAAGGAAATAAGATTATTAAAAGCCCACAATGGAGAGGTATCTATTTTCAAAACTAGGACAATCTATTTTACCTACTCAGAATTGTTCATTCCCACCAAAAAAGAGTTCTTCAAAAATTATGTTTGTCCAAGATCAACTGTTTACAGATAATCTTCAATGTCTTGAAAACACACATTTCTAAGAAATTAGCCCTCTTAAGAAAATTTGATCTGTATTTTACTCTTTTCTGTTAATTCCAAGAAGAATGCTTTAAAATTTTGTCCTCCAGAAATTTTTGTTTGCAAGAAATAATAAAATATGATGATTTGTTCTACTACATAAAACACTCCATTTTTTTCTGGGGGTTTGGGGCCAGGAGGAGGAACAATTATCTGAATTCAATTTGATTAAGACCTTTGGTTAAATTCCTACAGTGGGTACCAAGAAGGGAATTAAAGGGGCCCCATGATTAAAGAAAGAAACTGATCCCTATTATCAAACCTCTTTAAAATATTTCTATATGACTGGTATGGAGGAAGGACCACACCTGGCAAAACAATTTTAAAAGATAGGCACTGATTAAAAAAGAGTTCTCAGAAGTCCCCTGAGGAGGGGGATTCGCTCTCATTTGTTAACAGAGGTGGGGGTAGGGAGAATAGTTGGAAACAGAAAACAGAAATATCAGAAAAAGCGACAGTTTGTGATGTCACATCTCCCTTTGTTTTTGCTCATCAGGCTTCTCATCTATTTTGAGATGAACTGTATACTCTGTTCCCCAAACCCTGTTCACATATTAAAGTCCTAGTCCCAGGATCTCCAAATGTAACCTAGGAGAGAGACATGGACCAGATATTCCTTCACAGATCTCAGACACCAACACCTCCCATACTTTGATTCTTCAGACATCCATACCTTGATCTCAGACTTCTGGTCTCCAGAACTGCGAGGTAGTAGATTTCTGTTGTTTATCACCCAACTTGTGGCACTTTATTCCAACGGTCCTAGCAAATTAATTGATTAAAATTCTCTCCAGTTGATGTCAGTGGTTAAAAGGGCCTTAGTTTGTCAATGCTTCACTGAGCCCAGGTATTCATCCCAATGCTACTAACACTCTCGGGGGAACTTTGCACCCCACAGAGGTATTTGTTAACTAACTGGCCAGGAGCCACAAGAACTGGCTGCCTCAGCCTGCAGATATTTTTCATCTGCCTGTCCCTGTTTATCCCTAGTCCCTGGCGGCCACGAGCTTCTGTGGCACAATCTCACACTGATAAGGACACAGACAGCACTGAGAGATGCCATGAGAGGACACTGGCACAAATTCCATGTCTGCAGCCTCCAACACTTTGACATGCACATTCTTTATGACGATAATGATGGGACTTAACAAAGGTTGAGCCAAATTACGTTTTCCAGGCTTAGTATTTCTCTGCAACAACCTAAACTCAGGTTTCTGCTGTCAACTTCAATTTCTGATCATTACAGCTAGTACCTAAATCTGGACCCCTGACTAGACTCGCTTCCACGCGTCTACCTCCAGATACCAGATCTCTAAGGTCTGTCTTCTCTTGACCTGGGAGGGGTTAGGGAAGATAAAGCATAACTTTTAATCATGTTCTCCTTTTTGTATCCAGTATTTTAGTCAGTTTGAGAACTAGGATGCAGGTATGGTACAGGAAAAAGTAACAGTGGTCTTGACCAAAGTGCACAGACCTTTGTAGGGTCCCCTTCAAATCTGGCTACTGTAAATTCTCTCAAAGGACTTAGGAGCATACCAACCCCTTAATCCTGTCATAGGGGGTTGTCAAAAAAGGAAAAAGTTGCCAGAAGGCAGGGAACTTGAGTAGACTTCATGTAAAGTCCTGCTGAGGGTCACATGAGGTCAGGGAGAAACAGAATTAGCAGGAGTTGGTAGAAATGATTAGTTGAGTTTTTTAAAAAGATTTATATATTTATGCATACAAGAACTGGGGTACAGGCCAGACATGTGGGGGGGGGAATGATTCACTAGAGAAAGATGAGGAGCAGAACAGGTGGATTGACTGAAATACACTGCTGATGGGAGCAGTGGGCAAGACAGGAGCACTCTGCTACTCCATGTGGGTCAGGTCCATGGCTGGGGATCAAACTCATGCTGCAGTGGCTGCAGATAGCTTCACAGTGCTGAGACTTAATCCCTTGTACCACCAGGGAGGCCCCTATAGCTTCCTTTATGTATAGTCATTAGTTCATTTCTACTATCAAGAGTGCTCATTTTATTATTAGTAAGAGATTTTCTTTCACTCTCTCCACTCTACAACAAATTAAAGTATTTGTTCCTTTAAGTTTTAATAAAATTTACCTGAGAATTTCAACTCTGTCAATAAGAGAGCCTATATATTTTCCATTTTGTCAAGGATCAATATTTTTCAGTTTTATTATTTCAAAATGTATCCAAGTCATATAGTTTAGCACGTTTGTTTATTTCGACAATAAATTCTTTTGTGGGCCTGTAGGGTCAGAGAAATCAGGTCTTTCCACCCTCCCACCATTGGTATAATGATAGACACCAACGGTGCTGCGTGCATGCCTAGGTGGGCATGCGCAAATGGGCCCACCTGAGTTTGGACATGGGCTTTTATGGGCGGTGTCATGAGGATGCCAGTACCAACGCGAACAGCAAGACCAACAAGCAGCAGCAAAGCAACTGAGAGGGTGAGATGTGCCAGGGGGGCCGGGACGCCTGCCATGTACCTGGCCACCTCTGACAATAAAAAGCATAAAAGCCACTGAGGGCTCTAAGACTCCTTCCTTTACCCCTGTCTGCTAGAACCATCCCGAACTTGCCCTGTGCCACCTTTTTGCCGCTACAATTGGCATAGTTGGCAGGATGGTTCGATGCAGACGGGTGCAAAGCCCTCTGAAGACTGCAGGAGGGACTGAGAGGTGGCAGACAGTGAACATGTAACACCGGAGGCACCGTAGCAGCAACAGAGGTGCAATGGCAGCACAGAAGGTGGCTGAAGACCAGGACACTGCAGGAAGAGCCAAAGATGCTGCAGGAGTGCAGGAGGTGGACAGGTCCAGGAGCTACGGGACACGACCTCGAGTGGAGGAGGAAACGCCTGTGAGGACCAGCCCACAACCCCTGAGGCAGCACACTGAAACAGGACCAACAAGCAGCAGCAGCAGTGGAACAAGAGCAGCAGAACAAGAGAGAAGAAGCAGCCGAGAGGGTGAGACGTGCCAGGGGTCTGGGAGGCCTGCCAGCCTCCCGGACCCCCGGCACCCATGCCTGCCATGTACCGGGCCACTTCTGATAATAAAAAGTATAAAAGCCACTGAAGGTTCCAAGACTCCTTCCTTCACTCCATCTACCCGAACCATCCAGAACTTGCTCTGTGTGCCTTCCTGCCACCACAGGGCCCCTCTGCTCAGCTATTCTAGGCAGCTGGGATACATCAACAAATGAAGCTGAAATCCCAGCATTTACATATTTGTACTTTCCTGATTATTTTCAATTTCCTAAACCTGTAGTTATTACAGCTTTCCATTCTTTGTATGTCTGTGTTTCCTGTTAATTCCTGTTAGTGGTCTGTCAAGTTATTTTTGCTTTTTATTTTTTTTTTATTTCACTCAGAACAAGTTTTCCAAAGGAAAATAAAATTGACTCAGTCTGCTGTTTTTCTGTTTCCTAATTCATTAATATCTCATTTTCTTTTCCAGATCTCTTATCTATTTTACTTAGTGTGTCCATAGATTTGTAAGTTCTTAGGATGAAGCACCTATTTCATTGATTTGGGTTTTTTTTAAAGTAATATAAACATTGAATATAATGAATTTTCCTCTGAACACTGTTTTAGTTAAGATTTCATATATCAATTTTGTTACCCTAGATAGTCTGAAATTTGTTCTTGCTTTCTTTTTTGATCAATAATTGTTTGCAACAATTCTTAATTTATTATTTCTTGTGTTGTAATGTAAAAGCTAGAAAATAAAGTTCTCATTATGTTTTATATTACATATTTTATATTCAATACATATTTGACTAATCAATGTTTTTAATATTTCATGGGATTGTGACAAGATACATTCTATTTTAAACCTTTTTTTTTTAAAGATTTATTTATTTATGCATACAAGCACTGGGGTACAGGCCAGAGATGTGGGGGTGGTGAGAGAATCCACCAGACAGAGCAGGACACAAAACAGGCAGTTTGACAGAAACACACTGCTGAGGGGAGCAGTGGACGAGGCAGGAGAGGTCTGCTACGCCATGTGGGTCACCTTCCTGGCCGGCGGCAGGGATCGAACTCGTGCTGCAGTGGCTGCAGTTTGCTTCATAGTGCGTTGCTTAACCCACTGCGCCACCAGGGCGGGCCCGATACATTCTATTTTAAAGCATTGAATTAAGTGCAGTGGATGTATAATCCTGTTACATATTTTTATCACCTAGTATTAGAAAAGCTATTCTGAGGGAGGGTTTCTCCATCAAAACACAGTGGTTCTTAATTGTGAGCAATTTTGTCTAGTTGCGTCTCCAACCCCCCATGAAGCATTTGGCAATATTTGCAGACATTTAAAAAAACTTCTTGCTATAACCAAGTGGAGAGCCAATTAAATGGATCAAATCCATTGTATCTTTGGAATAAAGACGGGATACCCAGTGAACCAAAAATCCTTAAGGTTAGAGAGCAGAAGTTACTGTCAACTGTTGGGGAACACTGGTATTGAGAAGGAAGAGACCAGAGAGGTCACCAGACATCCTGCAATGCACAGAGTAGATCCTATAATGAGGGATTATCTGGACGTAAACGTCAGCAGCCTAAGCCTGAGAAAACCTGTTAACACAAGACTCTCTTGGTAGCTGTTAAAATGTGTTTATTCCTAATGTCATAATTTCAGTTGATTGCATGGAATTGAAAACAAATCTGTTTAGGCTCACTTTCATAGTGCTTAAAGTAAGTTGTCTATTGCTTGTAATTTGTTTTTTCTTATATAGTTTATCTTTTCTCAGATTGTTAAACTGAGGACAATTTTCATCTTTTAGCACTTCAGTTTAAAACACATAGGCAAATGCGTCCCTATGAAAATGAATAAATACATGAAACAGAATTATAAGTTACTCCCTCAGTAGGAATCAAAGCAAAATTGCTCTGATAAATTAAAGACTTATTCAACAGAATCAATCTGAGAAAGTAGATTAAGCTGGTAACCTACTTCCTTCTGACCCCAAAATTCTTGATATAACCAGGCAGAGAGTCAATTAAATGGATCAAATCCATTGTACCTCTGGAATAAAGGGGTTTCCAGTGAACCAAAAATCCTTAATGTTAGCGAGAAGAAGTAATTAACTTGATAAAGAAGTAAGAGTACATAACTACATATATCCCCAAGTATTTGCAGAAAACAACTGCTGCAAAGATCACAGTAATTTCAGACAAGATTCAAACTTAGTGGAAAAGAAAAAGTTGAAGCTGCAGTGAGTTCAATTTCCTCAGGCTCTTCACTCTGTATACACAGTCCTGAGGTTCTGCTAATCACTGTGTTTGTTCTTTAGGCTGAAATCTACTTCTTTCTAATCAAAGTGAATACTATTCCTGAAAAGGGGGGATAACACAATATTGAGACTAGAGAGAGAAGCAGATCACAGCCTGGGGTAACTTCAAAGGACAATACAAAAGGCAGGAGGGGGAAAAAAATGAAACCTAAAAAGCTTCTGACATTTATCCAGGATAAAGCTATGGCAGTAACAGCCAGTGGAGGGAACAGGTTATTCCCTGTATCAGTAGTCAGGGGCCCTGCCTATACCAGGAACAGGGCAACTCGGCTGAAAGAGATCAGAGTTCGCCACCCCTGACTAGACCGTATTGGCAAAAGGATTATTATAAGCTAACGGCAATTGAGAAGAAACAGATACAAGAAAAGCTCTTGGCCCTTTCCCACTGCAAAGGAGCAGAAGAGACATTTACAAAGGTGTCCCTCCACCCCTCTCTAACAGGTAGGACAAAAACTCATCACTGGACATAGCTGTTGTCCCAGCCTGGAGCTTTAGTATCAGCCTGGAGACAGCACTAAAGGAATACATATGACAGATTTTACTAAGTAGTCCTTATCTTCCATTGGTCTCCCAAATATTTGTGGCTGCATATTTTGCTGTCCCTGAGCCTAATGTACGTTCATTTTTCCATTTCTCTAAAAAGGCATTGTCCCTTTGCTAGAAGTCATGTAAGGGCCTCCCTGGTGGCACAAGGGGTTAAGTCTTGGCACCACGAGGCTATTCGCAGTCACTGCAGCATGAGTTCAATTCCCACCAGGGAGCTGACCTACATGGTGCAGCAGACCTCTCCTGCTTCACCTGCTGCTCCTCTCAGCAGTGTGTTTCAGCAGATCTGGGAGTAGATGTGCTCTCCATTCTGTCTCTGGTGAGTCTTCTCACCCCTGCACCTCTTATACCCCAATTATTGGATGCGTAAATAAATAAATCTTTAAAAATAAATAAAAGTCATACAAGCCCAAATTCTAACCAAACTCTTGATTTACTCCTACTTGGGCCTTCCCATGTATGGTATGCATGATACAAGTGTTAATAAACTTCCCTGTGTTTTTCTCCTGTTCATCTTGTTAATTTTGTCAGTGCAAATAACAGGCTCCCGTCAGAGTCCTGAGTTAAGCAGAAGAGACCTTTCCTCCCCTTCACGACTCTGTCATGTTGTAGGGTAAGTGAAAATTATCAGGTTTTTCTGCCTCCCACCATTAGTGTCAATGATAGACACCTGCAGTTCTGCACGCATGCCTGCTGGCGGCACCTGGAGTAGGGTGTGAACACGCATAGGGGGCGCACCTGGGCTCAGAGACACCCAGCATATTAAGGGCGGCATCACAGGGTCGCCAGCAGGAGCAGGAGACCAGAGGTAGAAGCAGCATAAGCGAAGTAGCAGCAGAACTAGTAGTGGTAGCAGCAGTACGAGAGAGCCCAGAGTGAAGATTTGCTGGGGGCTAGGCCTGCCAGCCTCCTGGCCCTCCCTTCTGCCCCCCCACCCCCCTCACTCTCCCATCTCCCCTCCCCCTTCACCCCACTCCCCCTGGCTATGTACCTGGTTGCCACACTACAAATGATGTAGAAAGAGCAATAAAAGTCACCGAGGGCTCCAGGACTCCTCCTTCACCCATCTGCCCGGATCACAGAGAACCTGCCCTGTGCCCTCCTGCCTGTACACATGCATAAACCATAATTCCTTCTAATGTCCCTTTGGGAGACAAGCCAGCAACATGAACCAACATCATGGAAACCAAAATATGAGTTATCTCTACTTACCTCCACCAGCTGCCCTTTGGACAGGAGGCTTGTAGTAGCAAGCCTGCAAGCTGGCAAGGCAGGGAGGCGAAAGGCCGGGTGACTGGCAGGCCTCCTAGCCCCAGAGAATCTTTACTCTTTTTCCCTGGGCTCTCTCTGTTGTTCTCTCATGGTCTCGCCTCTTCTGTAGCCACTTGTCCTCCCATAGCCATCTGAGTGACACCGTCCTTATAGTCCTGACCTCTAGGCTCAGGTGTGCACTTACACAAAGCCACACCCATACTCCAGGTGTCCACAATCAGACACGTGTGTCCCCCGTGCATGCTACCAAGGGCCTTTTGCATTAACACGATCAAGGCTGCAAGTGAAAGCCACAGAGGCCAATGGTGCAAAAAGCCTGATTAACTCTTTAACCCTATCAGCCTCTAAGAGGAAACTTAAACACCAAGACCAACTAGGGAAAGCTAAGGAACAAGATCGGGGCCTGGATCTCAGCAGCCAACTGCAAGGAAGACAGCAATAGGGTTTTGCCCAAATGGGTGGATGGCCGTGGGTGATTGGGAGCTTGAAGACCAGAAAACTATGAGGCTCCCAATGCACTGATGACTTCCAAACTTCTAGAGCATTCTTTGGAGGTGTGCAGCATGAAGAGGATTGCCCCTATATACAGGTGTCTTCAGTCACAACTGCACCTATTAGCACCATGAGTTTCCACCTCCATTCTCAAGCTCTCTGAACTGGGAACTATTTTCTATTTTGGTGCTATACCCTTTTGGAATGCCTCATGCATCTATCCATCAGGATAGATCCCTGAAGACAAATTTTGATTATATAAGTGATATTACAGCTCTTGATATGCTGATACATAATAGTTATGATGGTATCCACAAGACCAGCAGGCAAAGCTTGAAGCACAGATGATCTGAATCTTGAAGAACATCCTGATCCTCATCAAACAAGACTAATTGTGAGGCTTGTGAGCTGATGATACAAGGAAGGTCATTTTGTGCCCGCTTCTCCACCCACCCAGGAGGCTGAAATGAGTCTGCATCTCCCCTCCCAAGGTCTCACCAACGAAGAAGTGCTCTATCCCCCCCACCTCAGTACAGCTGCAGGTTATATCATGGCTCAGCAGCAGCTCCAGGGGACCCCATAACATGATGCTCATTCATCTTGTTACCACGTAGAACCTTGTGCTTTGGTGGTGCCTGACCCAAGAGACTAAAGAGATTGTCATTGTTATAAGGGACATGGAAACAGAGAGAGAGAGAGAGAGAAAGAGAGAGAGAGAGAGAGAGAGAAAGAGAGAGAGAGGTGTATGTGAGAGGGGTGAAGGGGCTGAATAGGAAAGGAAGGGGGAGAGCGAGGGGTTATATTGTGATATTCAGAAATCATAAAAGGAAATCATAAAATTACTCACATTTCAATAAGGATTTCCCCTCAGAGTTCCTGCTGGTACATAACTGTATGTCTTTGTTTCTTTAATTGATTAATATTCATAATTAATACCGACACCTCTGTTTCTAGGTAAGATTCTGCTACTTTATCACCATTGCAACTCTAGCTTGCAAAAGAGTGGGTAAAATTTCCCATTTTTTAGATATAATTTTTTGAGCAGACATAATATCTTATCTACCTCTAGGATGAATTAATAAACCAGATTATAAGATTTATTAAAATTTAATAGAGCAAGCTCTTATTCCAATTATCCAATAGAAATGATATTAATATATCAAATGTTAGTATAAATGTGCAGAGGAACTCAAAGGTTTCTAGGGAGATTTTTCTTTTTTATGCTTTCAGAGTACATTCTCTAAGGAAAAAAGAATGTCTTGTTAAAGTAATAACAGGAAGAAACGTTTTAAAAAGTTTAACTGAGTTTAATTTAAGGTCTTGGTTACTTGGAAACATGTCAAGGGCAAAATTGCTTTTAAGTAACTTAAACATTTTAATATCTGGTACAAAGTTAATAAAGACATTTTTATATAATAATCAAGATGATTTCTTGGATAAATTAGATGGATTTAATGCTTTTGAAATTAAAGTTGTTTTTAGACACACCTTTCTTTCCACTATACCAGTATGAAAATGTTTGTCATATTTTAAAAATTTTATTTTCTAGTAAAAAGTCTAATTAATTTTTAAAATTTCCTTTACTGGTTTTATTAGTCACATAAGTTAATTCATATCAGATTATAAAATATTAAAATTATGTGTCAAATGAAATTAAATTATCAGTAATTCTTTGTAAGAGGGATTCTTACAGTGCTCTAAATCACAAGAACTTAATGTGTCAGCATAAATTACAATATCCAAATCCTTAGTTAATTTTAAGACGTTAAACTAATATTAAATCAAGTTAATTATTGAATAATCTCTGGATACCTTGAAAATTTCTCAGTAAGATAAAGATGCAAGACAATGATCATTACACATCATTTTAATTTATCCTTATCTCTTACTTTTACTTTTATTGATGACTGTAGAATGGTCATCAATTAGCAGGTTAAAGGATGAACATGCTTTTAAATGATAATATACATGAATATTTCTGCCAACTTAAAATCTGATGACATGGTAGGTAAGTAGAATTTACTGATGAACACAGAAGAGTTCTTGCTACCCTGCTTGGTGATTTTCTCTGGGCAAGGTTACAGAAGTTAGCTCTTGCAGTTGAAGGTCTCAGAAGTCCTCCCGGGGGTACAGGGTCATGAGCAGGCATTTCCTTTTCTTACCAGAAATTACAGTAACCCCCAATTTGGGCACTTCTAGCTGTACTAAAGCT
The DNA here is from genome assembly GCA_019455555.1 of Galemys pyrenaicus. Taxonomy (NCBI): domain Eukaryota; kingdom Metazoa; phylum Chordata; class Mammalia; order Eulipotyphla; family Talpidae; genus Galemys; species Galemys pyrenaicus. The sequence continues at coordinate 2,409,851 of JAGFMF010011412.1, forward strand.
CCTTCACTATTCATTCATAAAAGTCAAGGTTACATTCCAGGATACAAACTTCAGTTTGTACTGAACATGTCTCATTCTCATTTGTCTGATTCTCAACTCTGATGACAGAATTATCAAGGAGTCATCAAGGTAATTTCTAAAGATTTTTTAATAAAATAGTATGTTACTAAAAAACACTTCTATTCAGATAACTGAATTTTTAAAAAAGATTTATTTATTTATACATACAAGAGTTGGGGTACAGGCAGAGTCCAGGGAGGTGAGAGGATTCACCAGAGACAGAGTGGAGAGCAGAACAGGCAGATAGACTGACACACTGCTGAGGGGAGCAGTAGGTGAGGTGGGAGAGGTCTCCTGCACCATGTGAGTCCCTTCCCTGGCCTGGGCTGCAGTGGCTGCAGATGCTTCATAGTGCATTGTTTAACCCATTGTGCTACCAGGGAAGTCCTAAAGATTTATTTATTTATGCATACAAGAGCTGAGGTACAGGCCAGAGGCATGGGGTGGGATGGAGGTGGGGTTAAAGGTTTCACCAGAGATAGAGTGGGGAGCAGAACAGGCAGATCCACTGAAATACACTGCTGAGGGGAGCAGTGGGCGAGGCAGGAGAGGTCTGCCACACCATGCGGGTCTCCTCCCTGGCCGGGGATTGAACTCATGCTACAAAGGCTGCAGAAGCCCCACAGTGTGGTGCTCAACCCCTTGCACCACCAGGGAGGCCCAGAAACTAAACTTTATAGTGAACAGAAAGACAGTTATTTAGTTTCTTTTTTTTCTTTGTGTGCATAAATAAATCTTTTTTAAAAATAGTTTAGCTTCTTAAACATTCAATTATCGATAGACTCTTGCATTGTTCACACTTTTTATAAACCCATAAAAAACTGAAGCTACAGGGTGAAGATTGAAATCCCTACTTAAAGAACTATATGAATGTGTACAAGTAAATTTCATTGGATTGTTTCAAGCTATGATATGTATTCTAATAATTACATACAAATAAATATTCTGGTTGAATTAAAGCAGTCTCTAACTAAAAGACAGCAAGACAAAAATTTATGGACTTTGCTTTCCTGTCTGGAAATATCATTAATCATCAATAATAATGAAAGCTCACTATACAGGTAAAATACTTTTTAAATATATTTGAGCTTTGGTATTCTTGGTTATTCTACCTCCCTCTTCTTCTTTCCTTCCATATCATAATTGGATACCTACAATTATTAACTACTAAATTTGTTTGGCATTATTCCAAAGTATTTAAAACAAAGCCTGCTAGCAAAACTTTTCAAAAAGGATCTAAGACATTGGCTATGATTAATTTCCACACGTATGCTACTCTTGAAAGTTTCAAAACCAGAATGTGTGATCTATAAATTACCTCTGATAATGAACAAATGATAGTTAAAATATTCCATTCAGGGCCTCCCTGGTGGCCTATGGGTTAAGTCACAGCTCTATTATCCTTCTGGCCTGAGTTATATCCCCAGCTAGGGAGCTAACCCACTTTGCACATGGTGCAACAGACTTCTCAGCTGCTCCCCTTAGCAGTGTATACCAATAGAATTGCCTGTTCTGTGCCCCGCTCTGTTTCTGGTGAATCCTCTCACCTGTACTCCACTCCCCCTGCACCTCCGGTCTATACCCCAGTTCTTCTATGCATTTTTTTTTAAAAAAAAAAAAGGTCGGGCCTCCCTGGTGGCGCAGTGGGTTAAGCAACGCACTGTGAAGCAAGCCGCAGCCACTGCAGCACGAGTTCGATCCCTGCTGCCGGCCTGGGAGGAGACCGACATGGCATTGCAGACCTCTCCTGCTGTGCCCGCTGCTCCCCTCAGCAGTGTACTTCCGTTGATCTGCCCGTTCTGCTCCCTGCTCTCTGTGGTGAATCCTCCCCCGCCCCTCACACCTCTGGCCTGTACCCCAGTGCTCTTATGCATAAATAAATAAAAATCTTAAAAAAAAAAAAAAAAAGGTCAATTGCCACTAAAAAGAAATTCCATGCAAATTTGTGCACACAAAAGAGCTGATTTTAGCTTAATGAAACTGCTTTTCTTACTAGGTCAGGAGTTCCATGTTCCTCTTAATATTTATGGTAGTCATTATAGATTTATGCCCCCCTCTCTTGCCTGACAACCACATGCTCAAATATTGCTATCAGTCATTCCATTATCCCAAACTGACATCCAATTGGTAAGACTGTGTCAAGAGATTAGCCCCTAATGGCCAAACTTGCTCCAATTACCACCTGTCTGACCAAAAGGGGAAGCTGAGAAATTCTTGGAAGTGATGCAACCATGACTTAACAGAAGGACAGTGCTAACAGAAAGACCTGGGCTGACACTACACCAAGACAGCTATTGTATATACTCCATGGCTAAACCCTCAAATTCTGGCCTCCCTAGTGGCACAGCGGGCTGAGCGCCACACTGTGAAGCATCAGCTGCACAGCAGCGCAAGTTCAATCCCCGGCCAGGGAGGGGACCCACATGGCAAGGCAGACCTGTCCTGCCTTGCCCGCTGCTCCCCTCAGCAGTGTATTTCAGTCTATCTGCCTGTTCTGTTCCCCACTCTGTCTCTGGTGAATCCTCTCACCGCCCTGGACTCTGGCCTGTATCCCAGCTCTTGTATGCATAAATAAATAAATCTTCAAAAAGATAAAATAAACCCTCAAATTATTCTGGATTCTCCAGAAGCCAGTGAAGTTCTTGGATACCTTCAGCCTTTTCAAGAGCAAAAATCAGATGAACCCCTGTATTAGTTCTCAACTAGCTATATGGTGGAGACACAGAAGAACGTTGAGAGAAGGCTTTTGCATCGAAAATTAAGTTATTGGGTCTGTTTTCAACTAAACAGTCATCAAGGAAACTCTAGCACAACCATTTCAAAAAAAGAAAATGTACTTAAAAAGTCAATAGTGGAGATAAATGGAATTACACAGTCAATTCAAAAGAACATTGAAAAAGAAGAAAAAGTGATCAAAGACGTGATCAACAAATAGAAGACTTAAAGCCAGATGGTAGAAGCAAATTCATAGTTATATCTAATGTCATTCGAGAATTCAAAATAAAAGGCAGATAATGTCAACCTAGATAAAAATGTAAAACTGAGCTATATGGTCTCTATAGGAAACTCACTTTAAATATAAATTAGAGAACAAAATAATGAGATCACTTTATGCCTGTTAAGTTAGAAAAAGGATACTGACCTGGTGATAGAGCTATTTTCTACTAGTCCTGGGGGGCAACTTAGCATTTAGCCAGATTAAATTTGTGCACACCCTATGGTCTAGTTGAATATTTATCCCAAAGAAATCACCGCCCATGTCCACAGGTCACATGCAGGAAGATATTTGTGGAAGCATGTAATTGGGTGTGAGAGGAAATTTGGCTTCCCACGTCGAGGAGAGAATGACAAAAAAAATGATAAATGCATACCATGGAATACTATGTAGCCTGAAGAAGCGACAAGCTAATTGTAAACATAGCTATATAAATCTTTAAAGTACAGTGCTAAGTAGAAAAAACAAAGAACAAGAATATTTGCAGAGCTAAAGATATATACTCAAAACAGCAGTAACCATTTTAGAGCAATACAAACAAGAGTCATATGTCATTTAATGACATGGTCACATCCTAAGAAATGCACCAGTAGACATTTTCAGTGTGCTAACATCAGAGAGTGTAACCACACAAACTTACACTGTGTGGTCTACTACATACCTTAGCTGTCTGGGATAGCCTATTGGGACTCCCTCATATATGCAGTCCAAGTGGTTGACCAAAATACTATCAACATTAATTAGCTAAACTATATGTATGTAAAATATTTTAAAAGTTGCTTACATATGTACAGAAGTCAGAGGATTAAAAGTAATAAATGGCAATACATAAAAACATAGGATTATATACAAAAGCAAAACAGGAAGCTTACAAAAGCTAATTATAGTAATTAATGTGTCATGAACTAGGGTATATGATTAACACAATCCTCTGCCTGTGAAGTCCTACTAAGATAAATATATATAAAATAAATGCCATATAGTCAAAATCAGTATTTTCCTTTAGACATTCTTGTTTGCTCTATCCTGAAATTATATGAATCACCTCTATTTTTCTAACCATTCTTAGTGGGGTTTTTTTCTTATATTTTACATTCAAATCTTTAATTCCTCTGAAAATGCTCTTGTCTTTGCTATATAGTATAGTCATACCTTTATATTTTATAATGAAAACTCAGGTGCTCCAGTGTCATTTATTCAAGGGGCCACACTTTGCTCTTTGATTTTTAAACTCCCATATGAACATGAGTCTATTTATGGGTTCCTTTTTATTCCTCTGATCGCTTTGTTTATTCCTCTAACCAAAGTACTCATTAGCTTTGCTTTATAATATATTTTAGTATATTTTAGGTCCACCCTCCCTATTATTCTCTTTCAATGATTTCTTGATAATTATCACATTCTTCCCTTTCAGATGAAAATAGAAACTTCTCAAGATCCTGCCAAATGTTCTACTGGGATTCTATTTGAAATGGCATAAAATGTATATACTATTTTGGGTTTTTTTAAAAAGATTTATTTATTTATACATACAAGAGTTGGGGTACAGGCCAGAGTCCAGGGCGGTGAGAGGATTCACCAGAGACAGAGTGGGGAGCAGAACAGGCAGATCGACTGAAACACACTGCCGAGGGCAGCAGCCGGCGAGGCAGGAGAGGTCTGCCGCACCATGTGGGTCAGCTCCCCAGCCAGCAGCAGGGATCGAACTTGTGCTGCAGTGGCTGCTCTTAGCTTCATAGTGTGTTGCTTAACCCACTGCACCACCAGGGAGGCCCTAAATGTATATACTATTTTGGAAAAACACCAATGGTTTTATTACATTAAATCTTCTCAGAAACATGATAGGTCTCTATTCAGTTTCTATTATGTCTTTCATTAAAATTGTACTATTCTTGGGGCCTCCCTGGTGGCACAGTGGGTTAAGCAACACACTATGAAGCAAACAGCAGCCACTGCAGCACGAGTTCGATCCCTGCCGCTGGCCAGGGAGGTGACCCACATGGCCCAGCAGACCTCTCCTGCCTCACCCGCTGCTTCCCGCAGCAGTGTGTTTCAGTCAGTCTGTCTGTTCGGCTCCCCGCTCTGTCTGTGGTGAATCCTCTCACCTCCCTGGACTCTGGCCTATACCCCAGCTCTTGTATGCATAAATAAATAAAATCTTTTTAAAAAATTGTACTATTCTTCTTAGGTAAATGGTCTATCTTATTAAGTTTCTTCTTGGGTGACATAGATTTGTTGTTGCTGTTTTTAAAGATTTTGTTATTTACAGGTTACGAGATCTGGGGACAGGCTATTGGTGATGGTCCTGCCCAGCCTGGATCAGGCTCCTAAACTTTGTGCCCGACTGCAGGTGAAAGTGCCTGCATATTGAGGGAACGCCCTCTAGATCCCGGACAAGGTTTCTGGGAACATGAGGTCTCTGGCTGTGCAGACAAAAAATCACATATTCAGAGAACTGTCAGACTGGGAGTAAACAGGGAGGTCCAGATACGTGTGAGGTCTTGTCTGGGATCGCCTACGTGCAGGGCATACCAAGAAAAGTTGACACAGATATAGAGAATAATCCAGATATTACTGCTCACTTCTAGGAAAATGAGTTATATAAATGGGAGACAAAAAATTAACTTTCACTGCATGATGGCCATCGCACTCCCCTGTCTGGTTTGTCCTTCACAAGAGCGTCCTAGGTCCAGGATTCACTAGAAATCCGTAAGTGGCACCCCAATAGGGACCTGAAGGAGATACTCGGTTGCCGAGAAACAACAGCACTTGTGAGTTTACAGAAAGTGGTAAGAACAGGGGCGTTCCAGATGGGGCAATTTTCTAAACTGTCAACTTTCCCTTCTCTGCTCAAACGCTTACTTGCTGACCACGGTGCTAATTTAGCTCTCTCAGATTCTTGATTGCTTAAATACGGTGGTTAAATACAATCCTTGGTTCCCAAAACAGGGGACATTAGATATAAAATGGGGAAAAAATGGTTAAAAGTTCGAGAGTTGCTCACCTACAAGGGAAAGCTATCCTGCTCTCAGTTTGGTCATTATATAATTTAACGCCCCCCCCCCCCCCCCCCCCCCCCCCCCGGCGTTAAAACCTTTGCAGGGAGTGGAGGATTTATGCTCAGAATCTATTACAGATCAAGTTTTCGGAAGTCCAAAGGAGCAAAACCATAACTCAGCCAGGGCTCGTCTTCCTCCCCAACCTGTGCCACCACCATGCTATGGGTGTGGCTGAGACCCAAAAGTAAGACTACAGTTTCCAGCAGATTTTGAGCCACTCATAATATAATGTTTAATTAAAAAAAATTGGAGGGAAAAATGTTTCAAGCCTTTACAGTTAATTATTTAAGGAGTAGAGCAGGGTCCTTGACATTTGGGTTTTGCCATTTTGCCATTTACTCTTTTTATTAAAACTACCTGTATTTGCAGTTGAACCAAAAAAGTCAAATTCCCTGAAATTTTCTCAACCTGTTAGAGGGCAACCCTGATATGAAATGGGTCACCTGACTGTGGGTCCTCACCTGTGAGCTTAAAAGGGACTTCTTATAAGACTCAACTGCAGGCACACACAACAAAGGTTAATAAAGGGTTTTATTTACAAAAGAAGGGGAAATGAAGAAATAAATAACTCAGGGAGAAGTAGGGGGATAAATCCGTAAATGTGTCCTACCAGGTCCACTGAGCTGGAATCCCACAGCACGCTGAGAGCTGATGAAAAACCAAGAAACACCCAAGGCCCACATGTCTGGTTTTATATCAAATCTGGCTGCTTATATCAAACCTAACTCCACCCTCAGGTCCCAGTGATCCACCCTTTGGTGACGATGACCTTATGGGATTTGTAGTTCTTGGTGTCTTGGATATGACTGGTCTGGAGAGGGGTGTGGAGTCCATATTTGTAGAGTTCATTCAGGATATATTTTCCCCCTAACAAACCAATTTGTCTACTGAGATTAGGTCAACTCTCTTAGAAAAGGAGATGTTGTCAAGTATGGTGATATCCAGACTTGTTTCTAACAGCAGGACTAATTTTGCAAAGATAACTACATCTGGGTCCCAAATATATTATAAAAAGTTATTTCAATGGACAAAATGCAGTTTATAAATTCAAATATATGATATTTACTTTCTACAAAGTCAATTAGTTAAAACAATGAAACTGTTTTTGATGAATCCTAAAATTAAAAAAAAATACTAATGTTAGAGCATAGATGATTTTTTTAAAAATTGCACAGTATTAAAAATACTGCACAGGGGACTCCCTGGCGATGCAATGGGTTAAATCTCAGCATTATGAAGCTATCACAAATCACTACAGCACAAGTTTGATCCCTGGCCAGGGAGCTGACCCACATGGCGCAGCAGACCTCCCCTGTCAACCCGCTGCTCCCCTCAGCAGTGTGTTTTAGTCAATCCACCTGTTCTGCTCCTGACTCTGTCTCTGGTGAATCTTCTCACTTCCTCCTCTCTTCCCTGCACCTCTGTCCCTACACTCCAGCTTTTGTACACATAAATAAATCTTTTAAAAATACTGACAACAAAACAGGAATAGTGGTGAAGAACTTGTTTTTTTAACCATCTTAATTGATTATGTTGATAACTGTTTCCACATTGTTAAAAAATAACAGCAATATATCACATGTAATTTTGAATGCTGAAATCATTAACATGAAGTCAGTAATCACTTTACTAGCTTTCAAACTGGAAACATGGGTAACATGATGTTTACTTCAAAGTTGAATTACTAGCAAATATCTACACCTACTTGGTGTCTTTACCATTAATATGAAAATCAAGCATAAAGTCTCAGAACTGACAATAAGGGGTAAAATTTTTATTATATTTTATATCATGTTTAAACTTTTAAAATTTTATATGCTATTATATACCACATATTTACTATTACATAGAGACCCAGTGACCGTAAATATTGTCAAGGAGTCCCAAGGCAAATATCTGAAGATAAATAAAATTTGGATACAATTCAACACTAAAAGCCATACAGTTAAGTGCCATATTGCACTTTTAGAAGGAGATGAGGGTACCCTGAGGATTGGTAAAATCTAATGTTCTGCAATCAATGTACTCAGATGTACTCAGTATTTTGAGTTTGTTGCTATTGTAATATCATATGACATAGCAGATTTGAATAGCAAATTTGCCCTGAAATGAGGTCAAATATTGATGTTTGAGAATGGGCACCCATATAGGACTTTCCATGAAAAGATAAAAATGATCTTGAGCAAGGGGGAGGAGGGTATGTCTGTTTCCTTTCCCCAGCTGAATCCCTGCCACAAGTGATAAGGCTGCAGCCCACAATCTTCTATCAATGAGTGAAACGCTACAAACTCTGCTTCATGTCCAAGACCAACACCACTTCTCTGAAGAGCTATGTCCACAACTCCACCTCCTAGCTGGGCCACCACAGACCTGCTTTTTCAGGCTGAGAACACCAGGTGGCATATGGTGGCTGATTCAGAGCCTTGGTAACCATGGCAACTGCTACCATTCCAGCTCTGCAGCTGCCATCTTTTATCCAAAACGTTGTTTTGAGCACACTGGGGGTTTTGCTTTGAAATGGTTGTACTATGTGTTTTCATTTTTCATTCAGTCAGGGTTTCTACTCCCAAGAAGGGAATCCCGATGTCACAGATAGATAAGTACCTGGGGTGGGTTGTGTTCATTTATTTTCTGTGCATTATTCACTGTATCTGCATACATCAGGCTATAGACTGATTATTTGAGAAGGCCACGCCCTCAACAGCAGGCTTTCTCCAGGGAGGCTGAACTTCATCGAAGGGAAACACATAATGGTGTGAGTGACTCCTCTCTGGACCAAGATTAAGAATTAACATAAATGCCTAGCTCAGTGCTTGAATTGGTTGTACTTAGAATGACCCTGAGAGCTTTTTGTATTTAAGGGATGTCTGCTATAGCTATTACTGTTCTACAGACAGAACATGTCTGTTCACCAATGTACACAAAGGAGGTACTTGACATAAGTAGTATCTTCTCACAACATTTGTTTTATGACTGTTGTGCATAATAAACCAAATATTTATAAATTGGAAACTATCCCTTTCCTTTCTATCATTCAAAAGCAATGAGATTTTCTAGGTTCATTGTCAGACATTGCCTCTGGTGACTGGCAGTGTATCACAAGCTGAGCTGCCAAAAGTCATTCTCTTTGCCATTGGGAAGAGCGCTGAAATGAGTAATATCCAAATGTCTTCCCTAAGTTCCAGAAAGGTTCTGTGCTGAATGGGGACTTGCATATAAACATGTCTATTCTAGCATGGTATGGTCTCTCTTAAATGAAGAGGCTGCATGTGTGGATTCTTTGGATGAAAGATCCTACTCATAGAATTGAAATTCTTTTAAAAGTGTATTATTTTATGTCACATGAAGCAATGAACACCTCACACTGTCTTTGTATTATAACAATCATGAAAGAGAAGAACCTCTCTTTAGAAAATAACTGAAAAGAAATACAATAAATATTAACAGCTGTGAAATTCTGAATGGATTTTTTTTTCATTTTTACACATCTATGCTTATTCTATTTTTAATGAGAAATTATTACAGTGGCATAAATTTATAATGATGTTGAAATATTCTATTTACAGATATATAAGACATATTTTAATTTCCTTAAACCAAGTTGTTTGTTTGTTTTTTAAGATTTATTTATACATACAAGAACTGGGGCACAGGCCAGAGGTATAGGTGGTGAGAGGATTCACTAGAGACATAGTGGAGAACAGAACAGGTAGATGGACTAAAATACACTGCTGAGGGGAGCAGCGGGTGAGGCAGGAGAGGTCTGGCAGGGAGGCCCTAAACTAAGTTTTTTAAAGTTTATTCTTATTAAATAACAATGGTTTCTATCACTATACAAGTTTCAGGCATAGAAACTTTTAAATTAACATCTACATGTAATACTTTGTTTGTCACCAGAATTCTTGTTTCCATCCAATAGTCACATAGTTGACCCTTTTGCACGATTTACTCCCCTCTTCCACCTTCGCTTCTGTTAACCACTACTTTGTTCTTATGGTTGTTGGGGCACATGGGTGATACTCCCCCACCCACTTAGGTTCTTGCAAGGCTGGATGGATTTATAAATTAACATCAAGCAGACTAGTAGTAGAAAAGACCAAAATTTAATAACATATAGAGTGAAGCACGGCTAATAATCCCACACTGAGGGAACTGGGTTGTTGAGAGTTGGGGGAGACTTTACATGATAGATAAGAAGGACATGATCTTGTCCTTACTCTGAGAGTATAGATGGGATTCTTAAATAGAGAGAACATGCTTACGGATAAATCTAGAACTGGATGAGACCCCAAACCATATTCTTTAGAGGTGGCAGTGATTGCTTCTCCAATTAGGAAAAGGACCAAAGCTGAGAAATGATAATGATTGGTGAAGGCTGGGAGACATAGTCAAGGACAGGAGCATCTCCTCAGCCTCAAGGAATTTCATGGCTCCTTGTTCAAAATACTCTGCTTGCAAGACAGACATGTCTTAAGATCAGTGGTGAGAACCTGGGGTGGTATGACTTGGGTACCTTTATTTTTTTTTTAAGATTTATTTATTTATGCATAGAAGAACTGGGGTACAGGCCAGAAGCATGGTAGGTGAGTGGATTCACCAGACACAGGGCAGGGGACAGAGCAGGGAACAGATCAACTGAAGTACACTGCTGAGGGGAGCAGCAGGCAAGGCAGGAGAGGTCTGCCCGCCATGTGGCTCCCCTCCCTGGCCGGGGATGGAAGATTCTTCATAGCACGGTGCTTAACCCCTTGCGCCACAGGAGGCCCCCAGACTTGGGTACCTTTATAGACTAAGAGAAATTTTGATGAAATTAAACCGAGGCAGGCCGTTCTGGATGAAGAATTTGAGCACACTAGTCAGGCTAATATTTAGTACCACTTAATAAATATTTATCTGTCATTTATTTAAATGAGCCTGTGTTACCGACTGGCGGAAGTATGGAGGAGGACTGCTAGAAAAGTGGTCAGCTTGCTCTCCTTCAGAACACTGCCACCCAGTACCCACGGTATACTCACCACACTCGCAGTGGAATTCTATGGGGCTAGTAGCAACTATATTTTAGAAGTATCCTTAATAATATGGAAATATACTCAAATTATGACATTAAAGGGGAAAAATTATGATATTGGGCTAGATGACAGACAGACTCACCCTCCAAGTGATTAAGAACTATCAACTTTGTCATCATTTAATTAGTGCAACTGCAAGTAATTATTCTGACTTTTTTACATGTTGCAAATACTTTTGTCAGGTGGTTGCTTTCTAGCAACATTTTTTCTAATATCTTTTGTCAAACCTCAGTGTTTTCCTTTCTCTAATTAAATCAGTCAGAATTTCATGAAATCAGAATCTCAATTTAGTGGCCATAAGACTTCCCTACCCCCAAAACTATATAAATAATATCAGTTTCTTCTATGACTATTTTAAAGCTTATGTCTATTTCTCTAGTACATGTAGAATTGTTTTTGTATATGTAGAGAGGTAGAGTTAATCCTTCAGTAAGGAAAAAGCTATTATTACTACTGAAGGCATTCAGAACATGCTATTAGTATGCATACTGAGTGGCACCCCAAAATCTGCATACTCTAAAGGGGTACTGCCATCAGAGCATAAAGAGAAAGCACAGTTTTAGTGTGAGAGAATTTTAATAGGATTAGCGTGCACAGAGAGAAGAGAAGATAATAGTTTCCCAATGAAATATCCAAAGTTACCCATCCCCTCATGGGTAAATGCCCAGTCAAACAGGGTTGGCCCAAAGTGGGGCGACCAAGGCCTAAAAACTTACCACAAGTCTAAGTCCTTCTTGAGGGAAATCCCAGGAAAGGGGCAGAAGGGGTCTTGTAAGTGTGGAAGGAAAGTCCAAGTCAAGTTAAAGATGGCCACTGTCAGCCTCCCCATGGCTCTCTCCATATGTGTTTCACCCTCCATGTCTCCCAAGTCCCTGGTGCAAGTCCAAAGTGGAGACGCAAGCAGGACCTCTTTGTAAAGTACCGAGTTTCCGTGGGCACCCCAAAAGAACAAAGAGCGAACACAGGGCTGCAATGGTCATGTAGAGCTTTAGTTACGCCAGCATGCTGGGGCCGACCGTTCAACCGTGACACGCAGGTCTGGCTGAGACAATCGACCC
>JAGFMF010011412.1:2422175-2434535 GCA_019455555.1 Galemys pyrenaicus
CGCAATGAGCACAGCAAATAGCTTTAAAGAGAGACATGTTTCAAAAATTTAAACTTACAGGAGATCCATTTTGGGCGGGCTCAGGCTTCTGCCCCATACTTGGGTGCACATTCTAAGATAACATTCTTGTTTCATAGCCCTGCCCTTAACTGCTCAGGAGAGCCTAAGGTATGGGACCAGCTGACCTACTAGATAAGGCCTATAGGTCGTTTTTCAAGTTTCAGTCAGCTAAGTTTAGACATAAACTCTGACTCTAACACTCTTCACATGTCTTTCTGTTCCATGTGCCTCCTCCAAATCTTTTCTAGCTCTTCTTCTGTTAGGGGGAAAGGTGGTCCTAAATGAATTATGGGTGTGTGGACTCCAACCCCCACTCCAGACCATCAGTGTTCCAGAACCACAAATCCAATAAAATAATTATCGAAGAGTGGATTACTGGGACCTGAGGGTGGAGTTAAGCAGCCAAGCTGGCTATAAAACCAGAGGTGAGCTTAGGGTTCTTCTTCTTACTGAGAAGCCAGACCCCTTCCTTCGGAGCCATCTCATTCGACTCGGAGCCAGCTCTCAACGCGCCATTGCTTAAATCTGGTAAAGTATTTGTGGATTTATATCCCTTTCTTTTTCCTTTAGTGTTATTACTATTTTATTCCCCTTTCTTTCATAAAATAAAACGTGCTAATAACTTTTGCCACGTGTACCTGAAGTTAAAACTTTTAAATCTTCTGAGCACGCAGATGGAAAACCCAATGTGGGAAACCCATTTTATATTAGGGTTACCCTGTAACAGTTTGGCGCCCAACGTGGTACCTGAAATTAAAACTTTTAAATCTTCTGAGCGTGCAGGTGGAAAACCCAATGTGGGAAACCCATTTTACATTAGGGTTACCCTGTAACACTTCCAAGTCTTCTTCCACTTCTCCCCACTCAGCTCCACCTTTCCTTAGGTGGTGGCGCAGGGAACATGGAACCTCCCCCTTTCATGGAGCTAGCTCTCGTAACAATGCCACCCCAACATATGCTACATTGGCATGTGGATTATTTTGAATTGAAGGTAATCAGGACATTTTAACTCTCCTCTTAACTACCGAAAGAAAGTAAAGATTTCTTCATTTAAGGAAAGAATCTATATTTAGAAAGGAATTTTTCATTAGAATGATTCCCTATATCAGGAAGAGTGATACATAATTTTTTTTACCATGGAGAAATTTAAGTGCATAACAGGGTATCCTTTATTTATCATACACTGCCTTCTCTCAACTTCCTGTTAACCAGTCCCTCACTCCCCCAAAACCTAAGCCCCTGAGGTCTCCATCATCTGGTCACCTTTAGAATCTCATATCTTTGTGGCATCTCTGCATAGAGCTACATAATTAAATCTGTTTCATGTCAATATGATTCTTATACCAACCACAGAACACAGAAAGATAGAAAGGAAACATTTTCTCCCCTATACTATTGTAGGGGAACAAACATCTGCCACTGCAAATATATTTGTTATTATTGTTGTTGTTTAGAAGGTTTATTTCATAGGAGGGCTCTTTTGAAATAGATATTTACAAGTGAAAAGGAAAATCTGTCTCTATAATGGTATTTCCCTCACCCTGTCGGGAAGACTGAATCCCCTCAAAGCTTTTCAATGGAGAAGGCAGAAATTAAATCTGCATAACAATCATACCTTTGTTTACTGTGCCTTCCCTGGTAACCTTCCCAGCTGAACTTCCCGTCTCCCTCTGCCCCTCCCACAATGTCCTTTGTCTTAGTGGAGGTTATTTAACAGTCTGCAGCCACATGGGCAAGTTACTCATTTTTACTGTCTACAGCAGGGATATGTATTATTATTAAACCTCTTCTTGGCATTTTCCTTTATCAATCTATTTGATGTTTGATTATTTGCCAGCGTGGAAGCCTCAACAGGGATACGTGATGATTTCTCTTTGTGCTCAAATTCTATCATTGCAATAATCATTATTTTAATGGTCGTTCTCTGGATTTTATGATCTCTCCTCAATCATCAGAATCACTGAATCAAACACATATATTTAAATTCTAGTTGGTGCTGGCAGGACACAAAAGAAATCATTTTCCACCCCTCTGGATACTTTGCTGGCTGCTCAAATAATCAAAACAACATCAGACAGGTAAGAAGAGGACTCAACTTAATAGCATACATATGGAGAATTTATAGGACTATAAATTATAAAGAATAATAGAGTGGCCCAGGGATATTTATCCTGTGTTTAGGGAACTGGTGTGTCAAGAAGGGAAAGACACTTTACATGATAGACAAGAAGGAGGTGGTAACATTATAACAGGGTGGTCCCCAGGAAAAGGGGAGGTTCCAGGGTCCCTGCCCCACCCAAGGGAGGGTGGAGCTGAGTGGAGAAGAGAAGAAGCTGGAGAGGAGACTAAGAAGGAAAGAAGCAGGATGGAGAGCAAGGAGACCTGGAGGAAGCACATGGAGCAGAGAGGCATGTGAAGAAGCTGCGCTGGCCTCTTGGTCCTGGACTGGTTGGAAGAGATGTGGGTGAGAGACCTCTGGGGAGGTGAACAGTGGCAGTTTTTATCTTGACTTTGATTTTGCTCTTTTCCTCCCAGATTTGTCCAGCTATTTCTGACCCTTTTCTATGAGTCTCCACCAAACTGTTCCTTAGACGTGTGGCAGACTTTTGGGCCTCAGAGGCCCTGCTTTGGGCCACCCCTGTTTAGTTGGACATTTACTCATGAGGGGATGGGTAACTTTGGGTGCTTGATTTGAAAACTTTATTCTTCCCCTTACCTTTTTTGCACACTGATTGTGTTAAAGTTTCTTTCTATTCAAGGGGTCTCCCTGGTGGTGCAGGGATTAAAGACAGCACTATCAAGGTATCACCAGCCACTGCAGTACAAGTTTAACCTCCAACTGGCCAGGGAGGTGACCCACATAGTGCAGCAGACCTCTCCTGCCTTGCTCGCTGCTCCCCTTAGCAGTGTACTTCAGTAGATCTGCCTGTTCAGCTCCCCACTCTGGTGAGTCCTCTCACTCCTTGTCCCCACACCTCTGGCTTACACCCCAGTTCTTGTATGCATAAATAAATAAATCTTTTTTAAAAAAAGTTTCCTTCCATTAAAGGTCTTATGCACTAGTGTATATTTACTTGATGTGTATATTTACTATATTTTCTTGATGTGGCAGATGGCAGAACCTATGTAGAATGGGCAGGTTTGGGGCTTCCGGGGTGCTCACCCAGTCCCGTAACAGAGTGGTGTTGCAGCTACATTAGCAGCAAGGTGTAGTAGGTTGGCTGCATCTGGAGTCGGGACCTGCAACACTCCAGGTTAAGGTTTTACCAAGTCCTGCTCCCCTTGGAGCAGAAGGGCCCAGCAAAGGTCTGCCTCTGCTCTTTCTTATCCTGGAGGGAGGAAATTCTAGCTACCCAACCAGCCAGAGGAGCTGTCTTCTCACCACTCCATCAAAGATGGAGTTAGTCCATGTTCCATCTCTCCTTTAAAGGTTCCCAGAAAATGGCTACTCCGCCTTCCCAGCAGCCCCCTCACTCTGGATGTCAGGGATGGGCTTCAGCTTCCTTTCTGGACCTCAGTGGTTGGAGTCTGGGCCTGCATTTGCTGCTCGCCCCCCTGTGAAATGAGATGTCCCAGGGGGAGGGGACACAGCAGGTTTGCACCTGGTCTGGGAGGGCCACACTGACCACCAGGGCCCTGGGGTACAGCGCTGCCCCACAGTTTCTGCAATGAGAAACCATTTTCTAGCATCATTTTGCTAATTAATAGAGCCCCTGGAATTGATATGCAATAAGGATGACTAGAGCCATGGCCAAGCCACTTGAGAATGTAGCTTCTAAACTGAGAATTTCAAATGTTTACCCTTGGATATGTTTTCCCAGTTAGAGTTCTTGAAGTGTTAGCCACTCATTCTTAAAAAAGAGAATAAAACTAACCAGGACACATCACAAAATGTATGCCAAAGCATTGTGAAGAAAATGGAAAAATAATCTCATCACGGTCACTTTTTATTTTGGGATATATTCTGTTTTGTATTTACCATTCTCATTCAAGACAACACCAGTATCTCAGGGATTCCAAGGAAATGAGATTAACATTTGTCTTTTTTTAAAAAGTTTTTATTTTTATTTATTTATGCATACAAGAACTGGAGTACAGGCCAGAGGTACAGGGGGGTGAGAGGATTCACCAGAGACAGAATGGGGAGCAGAACAGGTGGATCTACTGAAATACACTGTAGAGGGGAGCAGCTGGAGAGACAGGAGAGGTCTGCTGCACCATGTGGGTCAGCTCCCTAGCTGGGGACCAAACTCAGGTCACAGTGGCTGCCTATAACTTGACAGCCCTGAGACTTTAGCCCCTGCCCCACTAGGGAGGCCCAACTCAACCTTTGTCTTCATGAAAAATATCTGGTCAAGACCTGGGAACTGGATTCTACCCACAACATGGTGAAACAGAGATTTGAATCATCTCCCTTAAGCACAGCTATAAACAAACAAACAAAAAAATTTCCTCAAAGGAAGATTTTAATTTTTTTAAAAGTCTGTGCCTGTTATGCTCTCTATTTCTATGTCTTTATATGGGTTCCTGAACTTCTATATTTTCCTTCTGCTTTTCCATCATGCTTTTCAGTTCCTTGCTTCCAAGGCATGGGTGTTGCTTTAGTTGTTGTTTTCCAGTTAGGACACTGCAGATTCCGTTTCATTTCTCTTCTTGTTTTTGTTTGTTTATTTGGGTTTTCTTGTTTGTTAGTTTGTTTCCACCTGGTGGAAGGTGGGAGGGCAATAGGGGAGACCAGGGCTTAAATACTCGGCCTCAGTCTTTTTGAGGCGTTCTCTAGGAGGGCAGCTCAGCTTTTATTGTTCTCCTCTATCTCCAAAAGCAAGCTCCATTCAGTGTTTCCATTATCCTAATTTCCTGCCCCATTCCCTGCGGCTCCAATCTATGGGAAGCTGTGTTCCACAAAGCTTGTGTCTCCTGGCAAGGGGTTGGGCATGGTGCATATGGCTCACACCACAGAACTCATTTGACCCTGTCTTGCCAATCAGGGTCCTGACCTGCCTAACTAACTGATTTGACAGATATGTGATGGATCTCATTTTTAAAACTGGAATAGCACTTCCAGTCCAACCCATGTCTCTCATACACATAGAATCTGAAAGGCTTCCTGGGAACTGGCAGTCCTAAAGTTGGTGCTGAGATCAGCCTTCCCTTTATTTAGTCAAAGATTTGTTGATGTTTGGGGTCCAAAACAAAGGTGTGGAATCCAAGCCTTTATTCACATAGGGGTTTTGCTATCAACCCTAAGTTAGAGATCTAAAATCTACAAACCCCAGCCATTGCCGAACACCTGTGTAATTTGCCAGGGACTTTGGGAATAGAAAATACATATTTTCTCTTCCTTGTGAGATTTCATTTCTCTTTCTTAATCTCAAATTCCAAGTATGTCCCCTTTTATGTATGTATGTACATCTTCTGAGGAGACACCTTGTAACCACACTCTGCCAAGCAGTTCAAGACCATTTTGGTATTCTCTAGACAAGATTCAGAGTCAGTGCTTGCAATTAGTAAATTATCCACATATTGTAGTAAGATGCTATGTTTTAGTTGTACCTTCCTGAAATCCATGGCCAGTAGTTCCTGAATATATTTAGGGGATTCTTAAACCCTTTTGGATGCAAAGTCTAGCAATATCACAGAATGCTTTTAGATTCAGGGCTTGCCATTCCAAAGCAAAGAGTAGCTGAACCTGGGCATCTATTGAACTAGAAAAAAGGCATTTTTCAAGTCCAGTACTAAGAGCTTGCCGAAATCTCTAGGTTTGGCTATTAATGGGGTGTAAGGGTTTGGCATAGTTGGATGTATATCTTGAAAATTTTCATTAATGGCCTTCAAATTCTGAACAAAATGGTACTCTTAGTGTGGGGTTATTTTACTGGTAAAATTGAAGCTTTGTGGGGAGAAGCAGACATTTCCTATCAAACCACAACAGTGTTGTGTAAAGTACTTAAATATAGACCCAAGAAGGCCCCAGAAACACAGATTCTAAGCTAGAGGTTAAAACTGAGCTTCATATGTACACAGGAACAAAATCATTCTCTGTATATCAGGCTTTATCATATTACCATACCAGTAAAAAGTAAGAAAATAAGAAAGAGAATTGCCAAAACTGATGGTTTAACCTATGCTTAAATCAAACACATACAGAGAGTTTTACTTAAGAAAACCAGGTTCTACTAAATTAAAGACAGAAAAATCTTACTGCATGTCCCACAAACATAATGCACTTATGGTGACCAAAGCAAGGAAGGGTCCTTTGGGCTGGCCAACTACAAATGTGATGGCCCCACCTTCGCACACCAAGCTGTTACCAGGTGGAAACAAGGCAACCTGGGTGAGAGTCTTTACCCACACACTTAAGAATTCGGGACAAAACTCAAAAGCAATCATGCAAAGAAAACTTCAAAAAAGGTTTATTTATAACAGGAATGAGAAGAAAGAGAACACGCAGACAGAAGAAGATTAATTGGTCACTATATCCTACCAGTATTGCCATCTGAGCCACCTGGTGCAAGTCAAAGGCTGAAAAGTAAGCAAGCAAGAGCCCAAGTGTTCAGTTACACACTGAGGATGGCTCCTTAACTTTACCTCTAGTTCCCTGTGGTCCACCATTCACGAAGTTAGGTTCGTGGCATGCTGGGAGTTGTAGTCCTCAGTGCTTGAGAATTTTTCAGTGTGGCGATGGGTGTGGAGTCTGTAAGAAATATCAGTGGATGGAGTTCATTCAGGATGTCATTCACAGGCTCAGAGTTTGTTCCTATTGTTCCTTTAACGTTCTCATAGAATTTCTCTTTGCAGTTTATGTTTTACCATCATCCTGGTCTTAATCAGAAACAAAGGCCTTTACAAATACTAGCTTAATTTTGCTTCCAGCACAGGTTTATAAACCCCTTAGTTTCCTCGCCTCTAGGCAGGTCTGTCTGTTGCATGTCACAAAAGAAGAAAGAAAGAAAGAATAGAAAAATAGAATGTCTAGCCCTAAGCTTTCTTTTGCATCTGTCAGCTGGCTGACCTCTGAATCCCTGAAGCAGTGAAAGGTAAATAATCCTCTGGTCTATTCTCCCTTTGTTCTCTGAACTGGGACTTCACTCCCAAGGAGATTTTCTTCTCAGATTAGACATGGAGAAGTCTTTTTCTTTGCTTAGATGATTTGAACTGATCTTTTGCATCTACAAAGGGAAATAAGAAATACTGAATCGCTACTATTCTTACAGAAGACACTATGGGGTTGCTCCTTATGATCTTTGTCCTCTACTCTGAGAGAGACCTCCAGAGTGAATGGAAACCCAAAAGCAAAATTTTAAATGCCAAATTTATTCTAATATTGCTACTGTATAAGTTCTTCCCTCCCTCTTTCTCTCATTAGACAGGTTTTAAGTCACCAGTCTTAAAACCAGTACCCACTCTCTCCAAGAAAAAAAATCCAGATAAGTTCAATAACAACAAAAAAGAAGGGTGATAAAACAAATTACCTAATATCGCAGACAAAAGTAATGCTGAATTAAAAACAATAGAAGAACTATATAGTGTTGGAGTTAACAAGTGGAGCCACTGTGAAAATGGAGCCAACAGCCATTACAGATAAGTTCATTACTTGTCTCGTTTGAACTAGGTCAATGATCTTTGGACAGGGCCACAGCAATTGTTTTAAGAAATAATCAAGTAAACAATTGCTTGAGCAGTTATCCAGTTCACAGGACTGATGATTATGGACTTTTTGCCAGAGGATAGAATCAGCAACCAATTATATAGGCAAGAGTAGTTTAAGCTTGTTAGCACCAATTAACTCATTTTCGAAGTACTTGTTTCATCTTCTTTTTTATTTCCCATAAAAAACCCTGTCCTGTGTTCCCTAGCTTGGGACACTATTTGAATTTTCAACCTGAATCTATAGCTCTATACTGCAATTCTTTCATCCAAATAAATGCATTTTGCCTTTTTTTGATTGCCTCCTGAATTTTAGGTTGATAATAGCAAAGGCTCATGTATAAAAAGTCTCATAAAAACCCAGCTCCATTAGAGTTCCTTCATAATTCATAGGATTTTTTAATAAAATATATATAGGTTATTCTCAGTGAGGTGAAGAAAGCATTGCTTTTTTGTATTCAAAATGAAAAGGCTTTCACAAGAGAAATAATAAAACATATAGCAGTTGGAATAAGAGAGATAAAATAAAGAGATGATAAAGATGAAAGGAAAGCAGTCATTACCAAAGATATCAGAACAAATAGAGCAGAAGCAAAATCAAAGTTATAGCACCAAAAAATTTCCTATCAAAAGAAAACAAATAATGGATTGTGAAAGACACCATGTTGTGGGGGAGGGGTAGTGAATGGAGAGCAACACTGCTATGTACCTGGGGAATAATTTTAAATTCCAAACACAAAGGCAGTAGGGACTCAGCCTGCAGCCTTCTATTGAAGAATTTATGAGATTCTCTTAAACCCCTTCATCTAGCACCTAATAACAAAGCAACCTCTACCTGAAAACTCTCCTGTCTCCCTCATACACAACCATCAAACACATTATAAAAGGAGGGCTTTAGGCTTCAGGAAATACTAGAAAGTGATAGCATTCTGTAGAAACTAGAAATTATTACTTTTGATTTCATCAGATTGACAATAATGATAAGAAGCCCAAATGAAATCCAAAATGCTCAGTTGGATATTTATTTTTAATGCAAATGAGAAAAAGCCAGCTAAAGAATATTTACCTTCTAGTGATAACCATTAAAAATAAATAAATACAAAGAAAAAGTGACCCAAAAATCTCTCTCCTTGACCACACTTGAGCCAGGAACCTCTAAACCTTGTGCTCAACTATGCCTGAACACTTTTAGCTAGAATCCTGTGAACTTGACTTATCCAGAATCCCCCACCCTTGGTATCTGATCATATACTATATGTGATCAAATTTCTCATTCCTCTTTATCAACTGGGTAACAGCTAGTCATGCTAGCCTGTCTTTAGCAAGAATCCTTTTAGTCAGTTGATTGAAGCATTATTCTGTTTCTTAGTAAGTTTTCATCCACTGACCCTGTCACCCCAATCCTGCTTCTTTGTTATAAACTTTTATTTTCCCTGATTGTATTTACAGCTGAGCCCCAATTCCCTTCCCTACTACAAAACTTGACTACAGTAGTTTCTAACCCTGTGGTAACAGTTCTGAGTAAAATCTGCCTAATGTTTTTAACAACTGTTACATTAATTAGGCAAGGAAGCCATTAGACTGGGGTGAAATTGCTAGGGAAACCAGAAGGAGCAATTCTGAGATAGTGAATGGACTCCATTCCATATCTCCATGCCAATGCAATTTCAGACACCAAGCACTACATGACATGAACCTGACTTCCTGAGCTGGGGACCACTGGGAAGAAGGAATGCAGCTAGTTGGCCATGTTGTCCATAAAAGACCAAACACAGGCCTTGTCCTCTTGCTTTTTCAGTTTTAGCTTGTCTCCTGATAGCAGCTAAGATGACACTGCTGATAAGACATGTCAGCCAATTAGTCTCTCTCTCTCTCTCTCTCTCTCTCTCTCTCTCTCTCTCTATCTCTCGCTCTCTCTCTCGCTCTCGCCCTCACTCTCTGTCTCCCTCTCTCTGTTCTCCCTCTTCTCATTCCCCTCATAAATAAACCTTTTTAAAATTTCTCCCTGCATGTTCACTTTAGGGTCTTATCCCAAGTTCTTAAGTGTGTAGGTAAGGACCTACAACTCAGGTCTGTTGGGGGTCACCTAACTATGCCGTGAGGCAAAAGCCCGTCATAGGGGAGCTGTCCTGAAAAATCAGAGGTTCCAAAGTTGACCCCCTTCAGACTCCCTTTTGTTTTGGCTGCTTTAATAATTAAAATTTTAAAAATTACAAACAATGTGTTTGCTGGAATATCATCCATAAGGTGGTTGTATGATTGGCTCTCTTATTAAACAAAGTAATTGATTGCCATGCAATTTTTTTTGATGACATACTGACAATTGGCTGATATTATAATATAAATTCTAAAATTAGATTATTAGGAAAATTTTTAAACTCAAACATTTTACTATGGGCTACAAGCCTTGGGGAATCTAAGCATGACTTTCAAGATTGGGTCATTGTGAAAGGTCTTGTATATCAGCCATTATTAAGGGTGGATCCTACATTCCTCAGGTGACTCTCTGTTAATTAAAATTTATGGCTTTGCATTCTTTAAGGGTAGGTTCTGCAATTCCTGATAACAGTTACAGAACCCCTCCTCCCTTTAGATAATTTGGCAACATACATTATCAACTAAATCTAAGAGACAAGGAAACTAGAGATTCCTGGTAAAGGACTGATACAAGGGCACAGATGCTGTTCCAGTCTTGGGTTGAGTACCTCCTCGCACCCCCCTACCCCCGCTGACCTACAGTAGAATGCTGACACCAATTTGACCTTAAGCTCATAATTCATTTTATGCTCAGAGTGAAAATAAAATAATTAGTTATGATTTCATAAAACTAGTATACCTGCCATAATATAAATTAACCAATCATAGTAACTAACACTAGTATAAAAAATGCTGTCTTGACTTTATAATCACCTATGTTATCTAAGCCTGGCTGAATGTCACAAGACCCCAAGGCGCTCTTGAAAGAAAAAATGTAGTCATTCCTGATCAATGCACGTGTTCATGTAATCCCACCCCTTTCTCCTTAATGTATAAAATAAAGACCTGCTGAGATTTTTCAGCAAGGATGAACACCAAACCCTGACTCATGACTTGAAACCCTGAACCTCCCTCATTCGCCGACTTCCGTTCCATCCTTTGGGGACCTGGCCTTCTGTCATAGCTGGTCTTCGGCACAGGTCACTCCTGTTTCTCCTGAGGTTGTAACAGCGTGGCACTTAATGTTGGGCCATCATACACATGGTTGACTATCCCCAAAAGACATTCCCATGCATTGGTAACCAAAAGCACATTATAATTACAAGATTTTTCTGCCTCTAATTTAGAGGAGCTTGACTTTACTTCAGCAAACTGTGTGTTTTGATTTAGACATGGGTTCAACCTTTAGTTACACAGTTTTCCCATTCCTTCTTATTAATTTGTGGTTCGTGTCATCTGTTAAATTCTGATATATGGAAACTGATTTTGGTCTTAAGGGAGGTCCCACTGGCATATGCATGGGACTCAATTTCAACCTCTAAAACATATCTCTGTCAAATGGTTTATTTCAAAGACTGGAAGTTGGGTGTTAGTTGTTTTTGACGTTTATATTTAAGTGTACTATTCCAAGATATTTTCCAGGAAGACCTAATTCCCTTATCTTTTTCCAATGGAGAAGGCAGAAGCACCTCTGTTGCCCAGTATATGCCCTGACTCCTACTTTGTTCTCCCAACCTTCCTTGCCCTAGCTAAGCAATATAAGATGACATCTAAAGGCACATGACTGTGTACTAAGACCACTCATACATCTTAAACTTTCATCATAAAACCCTGATGCATCACTCCAGAGTGAAGAAAGCTGCAAAAGATGATGCTCTGGAGACCAGAACCCATTGATCTTGTGAACCTATCAAAGACCTAAGAAATTTGTTGAAGAAAAAGGACAAAAACTTAAATGCCATCTTTTCCCCTTTCAGCTACTATTCCAGGATATCCCAGGATTGATTTCCTACTGAAGGCTTCCCTAGAACCTTGCAAACACCTTGATTGAGGACTATTTGCCTCTGTAGTGTACATGAGACAAAACATATCTATTGTTTTTAAGCTACCCACTTTGTCAGTACTTTGTTACAGCAACTCCAGAAAACTAATACAAAAGGTTAGAAGCATGATAAGGAAAAAGTCCATGGAAATGGTTAAATGAAGTAGTTCAGAACTGTGGGAAACGAGGCTTTGTGCTCTTAATACCTGGCCCCAAGATACAGTTCTTTATTTTTACCATACCTTTATTTATATATGGCATATTTTTAACATGACACTGTTTAAATTTAAAGAGAAAAGTATGCCATCCCAAGATAACATTCTTTGACATATTGGTTATTTTGATTTGTTCATTTTTAAGAAATAAAAGTTCCTGCCTCCTAGTTTCTAGCACTTGTTGGTAATCCTTGACTGGTAGCAGCATCGGTATAATGTGTCTCCATCATCACGTCATGTTCTCTTGATATGTCTCCAAATTTCTCTTTTTTAAAAAATAAGGACATGGGGGCCTCCCTGGTGGCGCAGTGGGTTGAGCAACGCACTATGAAGCAAACCACAGCCACTGCAGCACAAGTTCGATCCCTGCTGCCGGCCAGGGAGGGGACCCACATGGCGCGGCAGACCTCTCCTGCTGTG